>JAJIBD010025845.1:0-138408 GCA_021461705.1 Cryptotis parvus | reverse complement strand
ATGACATTCTTCAAAGAAATTGACCAAACAATCCTGAAATTTGTATGGAACGATAAACCCCCCAAGGATAGCTAAAGCAATCCTCGGGAAAAAGAAGATGGGGAGGCATCACCTTACCCAACTTCAAACTGTACTACAAGGCAGTAGTAATTAAAACAGCATGGTATTGGAATAAAAACAGACCCGTGGACCTATGGAATAGAATTGAGTATCCTGACACCCAACCTCAAACACATGATCATTTGATCTTTGATAAAGGTGCAACGAGTCTAAAATGGAGTAAGGAAAGCCTCTTCAATAAGTGGTGTTGGGAAAACTGGGCAGCGACATGTAAAAAATGAATTTGGACCTGTGTCTAACATCATGCACAAAAAATCAGATCAAAGTGGATTAAAGATCTCAATATCAGACTTGAATCCATAAAGTACATTGAAGAAAATATAGGAAAAACCCTCCATGACATTGAAGCTAAAGGCATCTTCAAAGATGAAACATCTCTAACAAAGCAACTAGAAGAAAAGATAAATATATGGGACTACATGAAACTAAAAAGCTTCTGCACCTCAAAAGAAACAGTGACTAAGATACAAAAGCAGTCCACAGAATGGGAAAGAATATTCACCCAATACTCATCTGATAAGGGGTTAATATCCAGGATATATCAGGCACTGGTAGAACTTTACAAGAAGAAAACAAACAACCCCATCAAAAAATGGGGAGAAGAAATGAACAGAAACTTCAGCAAGGAAGAAATTCGAATGGCCAAAAAACATATGAAAAAATGCTCATCATCACTAATCATCAGAGAGATGCAAATCAAAACAACAATGAGATACCACTTTACACCACAGAGACTGGCACATATTCAAAAGAGCAAGAACAACAAGTGCTGGCGTGGGTGTGGGGAAAAGGGGACACTCATCCATTGTTGGTGGGAATGCCGGCTGGTACAGCCTTTCTGGAAAACAATATGGACTTTCCTCCAAAGACTAGAAATTGAACTCCCATTTGACCCAGCCATACCACTCCTGGGAATCTACTCTGGGAAACCAAAAATACGCAGCGGAAACACCATCCCTACTTTTATGTTCATAGCAGCATTATTCACAATAGCCAGAATCTGGAAGCAACCCGAGTGCCCGAAAATAGATGACTGGATAAAAAAGCTTTGGTACATCTACACAATGGAATACTATGCAGCTGTTAGGAAAAATGAAGTTATAAAATTTGCCTACAAATGGATGGACATGGAGAAGATTATGTTGAGCGAAATTAGCCAGAAGGAGAGAGACAGTTACAGAATGACTGCATTTATCTGCATAACATAAATATATAGGTACATATTATGATACCAATATCCAAGGTCAAGTGAAACATACATCAGGAGGTCCTGTCAAAGGTGGAAATTATCACAAACGTGTGGGAGTCAGAGGCTAGGTAAGACAGAAAATGGAACAGTGTGCTAACAATTGTGAGGGTACTAATGCCAACCTAGAACTGAGCATTAAATAGAGGCAAAAGGATACACATGACAACCCTTGAATGTATGTTCTGTAATCCATAGTCTGGAGAGGAAGGAAAAGAGAAAGATAGAGAAATGGAAAGAAATAAAGAACCTGCCATGGAGGAGGGCTGGGGGGGAGGGGGAGGGGAACCGGGGGCGTTGGTGGTGGGAGATGGGCACTGGTGGCGGGATGGGTGCTGCTACACTGTATGACCAAAACCCAAATATGAACTTTTTAATTGTATATCTTTGTAATTGTAAAAATAAAAAAATTAAAAAAAAAAATAAAATTTTAACATCTACTAGAGACAAATAATGATTTTTTAATTTTGATCAATCCTAAATAACTGATATTTTATTTTGGTAAATATTCCGTATGCACTGTTTTTAAGTGAGCGACCCCAAACTATCAAATAGTATGTGTTAGTTTGACAGAATTGTGCAAGTCTTCCATAATTCTACTGGTTTTCTACCTTTTTGTTCTTCTATTATAAGATAGAAGGCTTGAAATCCCCAACTCATAAGTGATAGACTTAGATATTTCTTTTTTGAAGTTTATCTTATTTTGTTTTCACGTTTTGAAACTCTCTTATTTAGGAGATAAACTGTTGGAGTTATTATGGTCCCTTAATGCTCTGAGAATTTATTATCATGAAATAACTTTGTTTATCTATGGTAATATTCTTTGCTTTGATTAATCATGTTGAGGTTATTTTCTTCATTTTTAACCTATTTATATTTTTATATTTAAAATGCATTTCCTATAGATAGCATGCAGTTGATCTTATCTTTAATTCAATCTGATAAGTCTGCTTTAAAATTAGAGTGATTAAATAATTTGTATCCAATGTGATTACTAACAACAGTGCTATTAAAGTAATTTAAAAATACATTGTGAGAGAGGCATGCACAAAAATGTTTTTTATTACAGAGACTGTGTATCATTAAAGGGGGAAATTAAACATAATAAAATGTCAGTTATTGTCAAATTATTATTCAAATTAAAAATATTCTCTTTTCCTTTCCCATTGTTGCTGTTGTGATGACCAAGGTTTGTTCGTGCTTGGGAGTGATGCTTGTAACATCCCCTGATAGCAAGTAACTGTGATAGGGAATCATAAAAGGCATGTGCGGTGGTGAAGTATGCAGCGGGCACTCTACCAATGAGCTTTATTCTGGCCCCTCTAAATTTAATTTGATTCCAAATGAAAGCAATAAATTGTTTTTGGAAGGATATATGTTATATCATTTGTATATATGGAAAAATAGCCACATATTTTGGGTAGAGAATCACTTTTAGGAAAATTCTAAAATATGAGAATGAGGAATAATCAGTGTTACAAATATTTAAATATTTTATAAATGTACAGCAATTAGTATTTTACTGACATATGATTGGAAAATCTATCAGTGGAACAGAAGAGGAAATAGATAAACAGATCCAATATCCATTCAAAAATGTTGTATATGAGAAGAGTGACATTTCGTTTTAGTGTAGAAAAGATGGAATATTCAATACATGGTGTTTAGACAACTCAGAAGCTTTGCAAGAAAAAAGGTATTTGATTTTCTTTTTTCACACTTTACATTTATGTAAATTGCAACTGGATACAATTTTAAAGTATAAAATACTATGCAAAGACATAAATTCTAAGCTAAGACATTAGAGAATTTTAAAAATTATCTTGAAAAGCTAATGCCTCTGATATATATTTATATAACATAGATAATTCCAGTTTTTAAAAATTGATCAACACAATCTTTGACAAAGTCATAACGATAATTCAGTGGAGACAGGATAGTAGGCAACAAATGGAACTGGAAGCATTAGACTTCTAAATGGAAGCATAGCAAATAAGAAGGAAACCAAAATAGTCACCTTATAGCTCTGACAAAGACTAGCTCAAAATGAATCATAGAACATATGTAAAATATACTAAGGTAAAATTTCAAAAAAAATGAAAATAATTTTGAAAATATGAATGAAAATATGTGACTGGGGTCTGGAGAGACAGTACAGCAGTCTCAAGGCAGACCCAGGCACAATCCCCCAACACCCCATATGATCCTCCAAGTCCTTCCCAGAGCGATCCCTGAGTGCAGAGCAGGGGTAAATCACTGGGTGTGGCCCAACTGCCTTACCCTACACCCATACCCACCCAAAAAAAAAAAACCCAAGAAAATAAAAAAGCCATATGTGATACTGGGTTTTGTAATAATTTCTTAGAGTCATCATCAAAACCACGTTCCATGAAAGAAAAATTAATATATTTGACTATTAATTTGACAGAAAAATGAAAATTTCTGCTCTACTAAATGTCTGTTAGGAAAAGACCAGTTACGGACTAGGAGACTCTGAAATGTCAGCTATATTCTTTGGAAAGAAAGACACATCTGCAAAAGGGCTAGTGTCCAAAATATGCAAGGAACTCTAAAATAGCAACAATAAAAATGTTCAATTCAGAAATAAGTCAATAATTTGAATAGATATCTCTTCTAGAGGCAAACAATTTAAAAGATACTCCTTTCAGTTTTACTCAGAATGGTGAAAAATTAAAACAACAATGAGATACCACTACAAACCTATTAGAATAGTTAAGTTATAAAAAGAAAAAAAAATTCTGATAAGGAAGAGGAAGAAAAGAAACTCTCATTTTGGGGAATTTAGAAAGAGTACAGCCATTTTTGAAGACAGTTGGGAGTTCTTACAAAACCAAACATATATGATCCAACACTTCTAAGTACTTCAGAATCTGACTTGAAAATTTATGTCAGCACCAAAATCTGCACATGAATATCGATAGCATATTTTTCATCATTACTCAAACTAGAAGTGACTGAAATGTTCTTTGATATGTGAGTAGAGAAACAAACTGTCGTACAACCAGAGTGAAATGTTTCTCAGCAATGAGAGTGAGTTATCAAACCACACATAGACATCTGAATCTTAACTTTAAATGCATATTCCTATATTTAAAAAAGTCAATTTGAAAAGGCTCCTTACTGTAATATTCCATTTGTTTTTTATATGCATTGTTTCACTCTGGAGTGTATTTATACCTCTGAGACTAAGTTTCTTCATTTATATGGACACAAGTCAAATGGAATGAGGGGACTCTTTCTTCTTATTGGTCATCCAATCTTTACTAATTTTATCTGTAACAACTAAGCAGAATGTGTGGCTTCCACTTGGTGAAGTGAGGCTACCATGCAGGTGACACAAGGGCAGGGATGGGAAAGCCTGGTGTCAGGGAACACGAAGTAAGGAGAGGACAGCGGACACGCGGAAGACACAAGCCACCTACAGGATGTGTCAGTCGCCTTGAAGGGCCAACTCTCCCTTCGAGTCAGCATTCACTGCAGCCATGATGAAAGAAATCTTTCACTATAACTTTTAGTTCTCAACTTCAGAATTCAGACCACTGATGGAAGAGCATCGTCTCAACCTCAGACTACAGACCAGGTCAGCATCTGCTTTGAGCCTCTCAATTCTACAATAGATACCTGGGGCCTACTCTTCTCACAGTGGATTCTGGGCTGCAGAAACACAAATCATCACACCAATTCTCACAAACAAGTTAGAGCCATGCCCATATCATGTTGGCTAATATGTTGGCTATTAAATTGGCCAACATCAGTCATATGTGCACTGCTTCCCTGAGGCCCTCCAGTCGTCAGTGAAGGGAATGGACACGGTCTCTTTCAGGAAGGCAGTGAAGAGGTGGAAATAATTTCTAATCTATAAAACTTTCCTTCCTTCCTTCCTTCCTTCCTTCCTTCCTTCCTTCCTTCCTTCCTTCCTTCCTTCCTTCCTTCCTTCCTTTCCTTCCTTCCTTCCTTCCTTCCTTCCTTCCTTCCTTCCTTCCTTCCTTCCTTCCTTCCTTCCTTCCTTCCTTCCTTCCTTCCTTCCTTCCTTCCTTCCTTCCTCCCTCCCCTCCCTCCCTCCTCCTCCCTCCCTCCCCCCTCCCTCTCTCCCTCCCTCCCTCCCTCCCTTCCTTCCTTTCTTTCCTAAAGATGTTATGCTATTAAGGCCCTATGGTTCTGGAAATTACACAGAATGCCGCAGTGATGCTTGAGTCTACAGGGTCATACCTGTTGGTCTTCAGGGTCCTAGAGGTGAGAATTGAACCAGGTGAGCTTCATACTAGGCATGCTCCCTAACCACTGTATTATCTCCTGGTCCCTCTTTCTATTTTTAATGACAGAATTAACCTCTGCTTGTAATTAACCCTTTGGAAAACTCATAGAAGTAAAAAGTGAAAAAATAAATAAAAACCTATCCCCTACCCCCTACCCCTACCCCTATCCCCAGAAGGAGATCGCCTTTGCCATCTTTCTGGTATATTTTTTGTTTCATTGTTAAGAGTGATGCTCATAAACCACGTTTTCTCCTTCTGCCTTGCTAATGTTCTTTTGATCTGGAAAGTTGGGGCATTCTTATCAACATGTGAAGGAGAAAATCTATGCATTACAGTCAAAAGTAAAAAAAGTTTTAATTAACTGGAATTTTTGGAATACAACCATTACACAAAACTCAGTAAGAAGACAAAATAGCCTAATTTAGGTGAGAAAAAAAACCCATACAAGATGGAGAGATGAAAACTTAATAGCACTTCATATGTGAAAGATTTGAGTGCTTCAATTTATCATAAATAAAACAGGAGCCAAACACGAGGCTGCTTTACAGATATAGTCAAGCTAAGAGAGGACAGCGTGGGCATTATACATGCATGTGTACGTGTTCATTATTTTAATGCAGAATTCATGTCTTGAAAGTTCTACAAGTACCTGCAAACAGTGGTTTACTTCAAAGTGAAAATGGGCTAATGGGATGAGCTCTTTACTTTTCATTTTACATCCTTTATGTATGTGTATAGTGCATGAATATTTTTCACATGAATGTGTACTATTTTTGTATTGTAAGCATTGCCTACATAGAAAAAATATGAGAGGTAACAGAAACACTGTTGGGGCTAGATCAAATTGTGCTCAGTTTAGGGTATTTTTGTTATTCTTTTTTCACACTAACATGATAACATAGCATTAGAGAATACTGTCTGTATGCTCCTGGCTGCAGTCTCAGCTCATGTGCAATCTGTAACTACACTCTGACCATTTGATTTTAGCGGCAGTTAAGGCACAGAGACTTTGACACACAATGGGCTCCGTTTGTAGGATCTAGGCAATAACCCCACGCTTTGCATATTTTATTTTTATTATTTATTTATTTATTAATTATTTTTTATTTTGCTTTTTTGGAACACACCTGGCAATGATGCTCAGGGGTTACTCCTGGCTCTATACTCAGGAATTACCCTGGCGGTGCTTAGGAAACCATATGGGATGCTGAGGATCGAACCTGTTTTGGCAGCGTGCAAAGTAAATGCCCTACTCGGCTGTGCTGTCACTCCGACTCCCCTTTTCACATTTAAAAATGAGAATAATAGTGTTATCTGGTTTGAAATGGTCAAAGAGATGATTACTAATATATTTTCAACAGTCTGAGGTGTATTAGTGGTCTCCTTAAATGTTAACCTTGCCAGTTCCTCAGGTTTCGCTGTAGTTTTGACATAACTTCCATGTATAATGCATAATATATCATAGCCTAAATATGTCATAACATAGTAATTCTTCTTTAGTTTGTCATGAAAGTTATGTGTGTGTTCCTATAAAGATGGTATAAATCAGTACTTCTCAAACTTCACACAGGGATCCTGTTGAAATGCAGATTGTATTTCAGGAGGTGAAGAGTGAGGCCTGAGATTCTGTATTTCTAGATAAGTTCCCAGGTGATACGCTGTTGGCTGGTCCATGGACTACACTCTGAGTCACAAGTTCTAAGAATTTAAAGCATTTAGTGAGAAGGAAAGGATTAAGACGGGTTAAGAGGTCCTTGGATGTGACGTAGTAATAGACCTCATGCCTTGCATATATGAGGCCCTGGTTTTGGTCAACCTCCTGCTCTACAAAGAGAAAAAGAAACAGAGAGAGATAGAGAGAGACATAGAGAGAGGAAGAGAGAGAGAATGTAGAATGTCAGTTAGGAGCTATTTCCCGGGATAAAATGAATGCTGTCACTCTTGAACACCTGAAAATACCCTGAAGATTGTCACACAAAGGAGAAGCATGATTTTCTAGAGCTTGTGAATTTAGCCTAAGGTAGAGAAATTGTAGAGAGGGAAATTTTCCTTTAGTATAAGGGAGATCTTTCTTATAGGCCTCACTTCTCTCTGCCGCTCCAGGGGTCTGAACAAACACAGGCTCAATCAGCTTGCATAGCCACAACTCTGACACTTCAGCAAAGCCAGGTGGGAAGATGAGCGTGAGGGGGGCCTGGGGGGAGAAGTGGCCTCACATGGGGGCAGCATGAGGGAACCTTCCCAGAGAGCAAAGCCAGAGAAAACAGCCTCTGTCTGCCCCCAGCGCAGAACACAGAATCCCACGACACGTTCTGTGGCTCCTGAAGTGCTTCTGGGTCTCCCTGAGCCCTGAGTGGGTGTCTTGAGACCTGATCTCAGACGGATTCCTTCTGCCTCTGAACCCTCCCAATTCCAGACTCTCCAGTCTGTCTGCACTCACGCTGCTTGCTAACTTGTTTCCTGGCTCTTGGTCTCTCCATGAACTTGCAGCCTATACACTGCCAAGGCAGCAGACTTCTGTAACAGATTTTTGCTCACCACGTGGCCAGGAAGGATCTGGGCATGTCCTTCAATGGGATGTAGACATCTCGTCCTCCTGCTGGCATAAAGCGGTGGCACCTAAGTTCCCCTTCTCCTTAAGTGGCGGGCCTGGCTCTGCACCCACTGAGTGGGAACAGCTGTGCATCTGCGGGGAATGAAGAGCACCAGATTTCCTGCCACAGTCTGCTTGGAAGCAGAGTTTCCTTAGGCGACTTCTGAAGGGCAAGGGAAAGAGGGGTAGCAGGGAGGGACTCAGAAGGGGCTTTGGGGGAGCTCAGCCCTTGAATGCAACAGTGCTCATGAAGCCAACAGAGAGGAACCCCTTCTAAAGCCTGGCTGGGGACAGAGACCCATCTTACAGTGATTTCTACAGCAGGACCACTGTTGCTCAGAGACGCAACTCCCTCTCTGCTTCTTAAAGCATTTTCTCCCTCAATCCAGCATAAAACCTACCAGGCAGAGCCTTTTCCTTTCTTGTTGGCCATTTAGCCTCAAGACAAATTGAGTATAAGATCAGTGAGGTGCTTTGTAGAATTAGAACTCCAGGCTAAAGTCCTTCTGTGTGCTAGCGAAGGTGCTCAATTAAACGACTGTGCCAGGGAATTAAAAGAAAACATTTTCAGCGTTTCATAGATACTTCCATGCATGGCAAGGAAAATAGGAAGTAGGGCATACCCCCCATGTTCCTGAAGATACTTGCCCACTTTTCAAGGACCTGTCTTTTGCTGGTGAGTCCCTGGAATACATATAGGGCCCTGGTTTTTATTGTATTTTTGTTGGTTCCAGGTTCCCACGTAGAGCTGGTTCTCAGTTTTTCTGAGTGCTGAGTCTCTATATGCAAGAAAAGGCCAAACCAAGAGGAAATATGGGAGTAATAGTGAGACAATGTCCTGTACAGAATCTAACAAGTCCTCACCTCCATACAATAAACTAGAGTATCTTTCAACATGCTAGAGCGGGCACCACTCTAGCAAATAGAGTGCCCGCTCTAGCAAATAGATGATCAACGGGAGGATAGTGATCGTGATAGTGATCTTTCAACATCTCCTGAGAAATGATCATCACTTCTAGGCCAAAACACAGGAATGAACACAGAAACAAATTAACTTAGGGTATTTGTTAGCCATATTGCATTCTTGCCTGAGCATTATATCCTCAAAACACAGAACACCTTCTGTGTCAAATTTACTAGCCTTGACAAAAACCAATGTTCTTAGAACGGAAGAGGTACTATATCAACAGGTGTTGAATGAATGAAGCTTGAAAAACAAGGAAGTATAACAAAGTGCTTCTACTGATGCAAGGGAAAAGGGAAAGGTGAAAATTGAAAAACAAAAGAAAGATATTCCCAGGTAATACCAACCTGAAAGACTTTGGTCTGAGCTTGTGCATTGTGCTTAACTGCCTTCTGTCCAGCTTGAATCTCAGTGGTGAATGCTGACTAATAGTGTGGAGGGGTTGCCAGCCCCCACCAAATGCCCCAAATTGTTATTAGATTTCAAGTCCTTCCTCTAGCCTCCCCTGGCCTTGACATGATCGCCCTCCATTTGATTATCCTACAAACATGCTTATTAAACAATTAAATGCTTAATTTGGATAAAATAAGAGAGGGTGTGAAAATGATAGTTCACATGCACATCTGATTAGTATTGAGTGGGATAGATTCTAGGAGGTCCAAATCTGAGAATGGGCCATTTCAGCTGCACGTAGAGAATAAAGCGGTAGCTGCAAAGTGAAACTCTGTTAAACTGGGGGGAGATATTAGGGGCTGTACTTTCTTCTGTCTCCCCACCCTCCTCAGCACATTTTTGTACTGTTCCTTATGGCTTTCCCCAGCAAGAACTTTATGAGGCACAGTTTGAATGCATTACCGAGACTGTATCTTAAAGGGAGAGCAAGCGTAAAGAGGAAGGGTTTCATTCTCTCATGCGAGATTTGGTCTTATTCTATGATGTGGGGTTTGGTCTGTGGGTATTCTCTGGAGTTGATTACCACTTCCTCCGATAGAGAATTGGATGGATTGCCCAGGACCCCAAAACTAGACCTATCCTTGGATTCTAGGCAGACTAAGCACCAAGTAGCAGAGAACACACCAAGCAGACAATAAAGAGATATTGCCTCCCTTTTATTATTAATAAAAGCAAACTCTAGCTGCCTACACTTGGAAATAGAATAAACATAATAGATAACCATTCAATGAAAATTTACTTTTCCAGACAACGTGCTGTTTGCATGTATTGATTCAATTAATTGCTGCATTGCTTTGATAGAAGTACTTGATTTTTCCTTGATAAATGAGAGAAGGGAGGAACACAGAGTCCAGATAAATTATCTGAGATGATGAACATAGAAACTGGAGGGAGCCTGTAAGTCAACATCATTTCCAGATACCTAGAGAGCAAGAGTGACAACCTTACACTCTCAGTCCAAGGACTTTGCTTTCTGAAAGAGCCGATGTGCCCTCCACCTGATTCATGCAGGGGATTCAACTTCCTCCTTTGTGCCTCACCCTGTTAGGCTTGAGCAGATAGCACTCCTTAGAGGATGGGTGGACTGTTTTTAGCACAGTAGGTGTTTTTTTAACCACTTTTCTAGATGGCATTAAACGATTGTTTAAGAAGTCAGGTTCACTTTTAAAAATTTTTTATTATACCACCGTGAGACATACAATTACAAAGGTGTTCATAATTGGTTCTTGGTAATACAGTATTCCAGCACCCATCCCTCCACCAGTGCCCCATTTCCACCACCAATGTACCCCACCCCCTCCCACCCACCTCCAGGCTGCCTCAACAGAAGGTAGCCCTGTTTCCTCTCTTTCTCTCTCTGTCTCTCTCTGTCTCTGTATCTCTCTCCCTCTTGTTTTACACATTGTGGCTAGCCCTGCAGATATTTAGAGTTTATCACTCAAGTCTCTTTGTGTATATTCAATGGTGAGTTTTAATTTGCCATTACCATTTCCCACATTTAGTAAAACACTGGTATCTATTTATGTCGTATTAATGAATGCAGTCATTCTATATCTGTCCTTTTCCTTCTGACTAATTTCACTCAGCATGATAGTCTCCATGTCTATCCATTTGCAGGTAAATTTCATAATTTCATCTTTTCTGACAGCCGCATAGTATTCCATAGTGTAGATGAACCACAGTTTCTTTAGCCAGTCCTCTGTTCTCGGGCATTTAGGTTGTTTCCAGATTCTAGCTATAGTGAATAGCGCAGAGATGAACAAAGAAGTACAGATAGTGTTTCTGCTATGTGTTTTTCGGTCTCTCGAGTATATTCCCAGGAGTGCTATTGCTGGATCAAATGGGAGCTCAATATCTAGTTTTCGGAGGAGCCCATATTGTTTTCCAAAAGGGCTGGACCAGTCGGCACTCCCACCAACAGTGGATGAGAGTCCCTTTTCCCCTACATCCATGCCAGCACCGCTTGTTCTTGCTGTTTTGGATGTGTGCCTGTCTCTATGGTGTGAGATGGTACCTCATTGTTGTTTTGATTTGCATCTCCCTGAAGATTGAAGATGAAGAGCACTTTTTCATATGCCTTTTGGCCATTCAATTTCTTCTTTTTTTTTTTTTTTGGAAGCTTATGTTCATTTCTTCTCCCAATTTTTTGATGGGGTTGTTGTTTTTTTTTCTTGTGAAGTGCTACCAGTGCCTGACGCATAAACCTATGGAATAGAACTGAATATCCTGAAACACACTCTCAAATATACAACCACTTAATCTTCAATAAAGGAGCAAAAAATATTAAGTGGAGCAAAGAAAGCCTCTTCAACAAATGGTGCTGGGAAAACTGGGCAGCTATGTGTAAAAAATGAACTTAGACCTCCTTCTAACACCATGTACAAAAGTCAGATCAAAATGGATTATAGATCTCAACATTAGACATGAATCTATAAGGTACATCAAAGAAAACATAGGAGAAACACTCTACGACATCAAAACTAAAAGTATCTTTAAAGATGACACACCACTGACCAAGCAAATGGAAGCAAAGATAAACAAATGGGATTATATAAAATTGAAAAGCTTCTGCACCTCAAAAGAAATGGTGACCATGATACAAAAGACAATCCACAGAGTGGGAAAGGATATTCACCCAATACCCACATGACAAGGGGTTACTATCCAGGTCCACTTTTGAGAGCTCATTGCTCCAGCCCTTCTGGGTGGTTTGTGGCCCACTGTTGGAGAGAGATCCATCAATGTAGACTTTATATCCTAAAAGCATCTCTCATAGAGTAATGGAGACCTTGTTACCTTCAGGGAAGGAGAGTAGTGTACCCTCCCCAACTGGTCTCTGCAGTCAAATGCTCTGCCATTCATCATGCCCCTGGCCCCAGCTGGTATCTGGTGACTCCTCGTCAGAAGAGGAGTTGGGGACAAATCATAGACACGGAGTGCTGTACACGCCTAGCCGATACTGGGTTGGTGTGAGGAGGTCCTGCCAATGTCTTCCAGCAGGCAGGACTGTAGACAGAGGTCAGGAGGCAGCACTGAACCACCTCTAGGGGCTTGGAAGTCTAGACCTTGGGGACAGGATATTAAGCAACAGATTATGGAACAGCTTCTCAAGATGACCTCTGGTAAGATATTTAATGTGAGCACAGGGTCTGTGGTATAAATCTGGAGGATTCAGATTCCTGGCAGGAGTGCTTAGCATCTGGGGGGCATAGGTGGCTAAGGGAATGGGAAGTACCTTTAGGTGGAGGTCTGCAGGACAAAAGACTGATTACAAGACAAAGTTGGACTTGTCAGGGTCCCAGACACACTGTTACTGGAGAGGGGCAAATTTGGGGTTCACAGGGTCAAATAAAGTTGAAAAGAGAGGTTGATTAGAACAGGGAGAGTGCCTTGTTTCTGCAATGCGGGACTCTGGATATGGGATATCAAACAGATAAATGACATCCTGAGTTAAAAGTCGCAGACATAGCTCTGCACAGGGAACTGGTTTGCATTGGCTGTGGCCTCTGAGGCCAGTGTCTGCCTTCCAGGATTTAACAGCCCTGCTCCAGGGTCTCATCACTCTTCTGTCTAGGGTGATATCAACTGAAGATCAGCCATCTGTGGAAATGCAATCGTCATATAACACAGATGTGTCAAGTAAATCAATCTCCAATTGACTTGGACCAGCCATTTCTGCATCTAGTCATGAGCAGGAGCCTCTCGGGTACTGGCTGACAGTGCCTGCCACAATGTCATGACCTTCTACAGGTAATGCTGGGCTCTACACTCACTGCGCACACTCACTCCACGCTCACTCTTCTCCCTGAACTGCTTCCAGGAGCACAGTGTGGCAGCAGTCTGGGAACCATGTGTCGTGCCACTATCATTGCAGACTCTGGGCACACTTCCTCTACCAAGGAGCAAACAATCCATCCCTTGGCTATTGGGTTGAACCACATGTCAAAAATCTCCTGAACAGCTCCTAATGACTCTCCATGCCCTGAGCAGCTACTGGAAATCTAAAGCTTCAACCCTGACCTGAGTCTGCCTTTTTCTACCTGCATGACTGGGCTAATACCAACCCTACTGGCTGAAAGGAAGAGAAGTGTTTTTTCTCACAAAATGCTGGGCCACACCCAGTTGTGCTCAGGACTTACTCCTGGTTCTGGGCTCAGGGATTACTTCTGGCAGGGCTTGGGGGCTAGGGATGGGCTGTGTGCAAGGCAAGTGCTTTACCCACTATATTCTCTCTCTCTGGCCTTAATATAATAATTTACTTTAGAGAAAAAGAGGAGTGTGTGTGAGTTTGTGTGTGTAAGAGAGGGAGTGTGAGAGTGCTGAGTGTGTACACCTCAGGTTGAGATTCCAGTAATCTATAACGGAAACTCTGCACATTTCCTTATTTTTTTATTGCTATTCAGAACTAAGGAGAAAATTATTGAACCTGGATGAAAGAAATAGAGTAATAAATAAATTTTACTGTTTTTCCAAATCATTAACCAAATCATTAACTCAGGTTTTGTCCAACTCTGATCACTCAAGTCTTATTCTATCTCCTTCTCTGTCTCTGTCTCCCCTCTAGCTCACTTGTAGGTCTTGACCACTTTTCTCTCTCCAGAGGTTAGTGTGAAATTATGGCTACTGCATCTCAGTTCTTCTCTCGCCCAATGCACACCAGACACAGATGCATAGACACACAGACACACACAGAGACACACACACACACACAGGGAGGTAGGGAAAGCTGCCCACAGCAGGCTTCATCTGACCTCACTCTGCCTCGTCTCGTTCCTCTGTCTCTGTCTTTGTCTCTCTCTGTCTCTCTGTCTCTCTCTCTCTCCCTCTCTCTCCTGTCAGCTCTATTTAATCAGATGCCCCTATGGGGATGTTATTCCCTCCCTCTTTGAGCTGGGCCTAATGATGTTAGACTGGAGGTTCGCTGTTCACCCTGTGACCCACAACTGTGCTGTGTCTGCTGCTCCCCCACACAGTGGCACCAGGGCTGTGAGCCAGCTAATGTGACTGTGTAGACTAGGGGCAGGTCTGTGGCTTCAGCATCTCCCAGCTCTAGGAACAGCTGAGAAAAGCAGCAACTTGAGAGTCTGCCATCTCAGATGCATCAGGCCAGAGGGGTGGGCCAGAGATCAACAGTTGGTCTGACTGGGGCAAGTAGAATGGTCTGACTGGGCTGAGGAGAATGGTATGACTGGGCTGAGGAGAATGGTCTGACTGGGCTGAGGAGAATGGTCTGACTGGGCTGAGGGGAATTGTCTGACTGGGCTGAGGGGAATGGTCTGACTGGGCTGAGGGGAATGGTCTGACTGGGCTGAGGGGAATGGTCTGACTGGGCTGAGGGGAATGGTCTGACTGGGCTGAGGGGAATGGTCTGACTGGGCTGAGGAGAATGGTCTGACTGGGCTGAGGAGAATGGGCCTGCGCACAGCAGTCTACAGCCAGGTCTCCTCCTCAAAGGCAACAGGGTTCATTTCTGCGAAGCCCACTCTGCCCCCAGTCATTTCTAAGAGCAGGAGGTGCACCCTTGCCTTTTCTCCAGTCTCACCCCTGATCCAAAACCCGATGCTCTTTTTCTTTCCATGGCTCTGGCTGTTCGCACTAGGCCTAAAAAAGAAAGAAATTAAAAAGAAAAGCTGCTGGAGGAATCCCAGGCCCCACATCACAGGACAAAGATTGCGTCTTGCAGCAGGAGCCACATTCCTTTCAACAACAAAACCTCTAGCAAAGCCAAGGGCAGAATGAGGAAATGTGGAGAGTGGAACCTTCTGTACAATGACCACAGTGATGGAGAAAGTCCTTACACTGTCATTAAAACCCAATGTTTCATTTCAGGGTGAAATTTAGTGCCAAAAATGAAATGAATATATATCAGGGCTGGGAAGAATCAAGACAGTAGGGCCCATAGGCAGTGCCATCTTTTTTCTTTCCTGGACCTATGCTTTTGGAATCAAGAGAAGCAGCATACGGACCCCATATTGCATGGTAGTGCCCACCTTTTACAGAATGGCATCCCCCATCTAGCTTCAAAGTCAATCCTCAACAAGCATTTTTGCTTCTGGAATTTGGAAGCTTATAATACGGAGCTTTCTGATTGGTTTGTTGTACTTAGGTCTGGGTAGCCTTTGGCTTTGGACCCACTTAAGAGTTGATCCATCCCTATGCTCAGCATTTTCAGGTTTTGTTCTTTCTGGAATTCTATGCAACTACCCATTCTGACAGCCCCTTCTCTGGAAATATTCCAGTCCTTCCTTCAGCTCATCTTTCCAGCTGTTAGGAGGACTTCCAGTCTCAATGGTGGCTCTGGCTACCTCTTCTCAAGAGCTATTACACTCAGTCTTGGTAAGACAGACAGATGCTCTTTGAGCCACCTGTCTCCCACTGCTCTTTAGATGACTACCACCTTCACCCAGGGAGTTCTAGGTACTGTATGACAATCAACAGAATGATGTCATCAAAAATCTGTTTTGTTTCCCAATTATTTTTGCTTTTTTTTGGCAATATCCAGCTCTGCTCAGGGCTATCTCCTGGCTCTGAGTTCAGGTAGGCTTGGGGACCTTATGGGGGTTGATTTCAACTTCTCCATGTGTCATAAAAGTTCCTTACCCTGTATCTCTGGCTTCTGACTCCAATATACTTTTAATTCTTCCCCTTTAAATATACAGCAGATAGCATTTCCAATTTTCTGTGATTAGACAGGAGGAATTATAGTGGCTGATGTGGACTACTTCCACTTATTGAGAAGTTTCCTCTGTCCCTCCTTGGAGGCTGGGTGTTTAGCAGCTAATGTGACTCTCTAGATGGTTATCTCCCTCTGGATGTGACTACTATCATTTGACATGGTGGCACTTTACCAGCCTGAGTCCCCAAGTAACTACCACGTTCATTGCCCTCCCAGAGTCCTTCCTCCAGCTAATCCTCAGTGGAAGATCATGTTGTGAGATTGAGGTTGAAATCTTTGCTATTTTCAACCTCTGAAGTTACAGAGCTATTTACTACCTCAACTCCACAGATGGGGAGATGGGGAGGTCTCTGGACAGGAAACTGATGAATCACTGCTAGTTCTCATGATGTGTGAGACCATTCATGAATCCTCACTGTCATACTTAGACGCCCATAATCACAATCCAAATTGATTGTCTTTAGCTGTATCCTGGGTCATATCATTCTAAGACTTTTCTTCATCCCCAAGAATACTAGGGGCTCACTAAGACTGTGCCCATATACAGTATTATTGGCCCCCCAGGAGTTTATCAGTAAAGTATTTAAAAAACTATTGACATTTCCTTACCATTTCTCATAGCAAAAGAGAGAAAAGAGGTTATTTTGTGAGGGAGGAACATCAAAGCGTAGAACTGGAGGGTGGCCTTGATTTCCCCTTGCCCCATCACCATGGAGCTCTCTGGGCTTTTTGGGTTTACCCAACATGGGGTAGTCTTCAGTCAAAATTGTCTTTAATGAAAGCATCAAATTGTGAGAACCTGCTGTTTGTCCAAGCAAGCACACAGCAGGTACTGGGTCTGATGGGCTCACCCATGACAATAGATTCTGCCTCATTTGAAAAATGCTTCACCCTCATTAGCTAAGCACTTGCAAAATTTATGCTGTCAAGGTACCCTATATGATGGACATGAAGTTATTTCCAGGCATAATTTTTTTTCTGTCCCCTAATGAGTATGTCATCCTTCAGGCCACAATGATTCAGAGAGCAACAGTGAGCTGAGGCAGAGAACGAGCCACTAACCAAAGGCAAGAAGTAAAAGGGCAGGAGAGTATCTCAGAGGGGCCCTGATGCTCACGGGGGCTCACAAAAGACAGGGCTAATTCCCATCATGAGTCCTGGCTGCTGTGTCCCCTGGTTCACGAGCTCATCCAGCAGTCAGAATATTGATGACTGACAAATTTGAAGGGGTTAATAATTAGTAGTTATGAGTTATGAGAGGTTTCCATGAAGGAAAGATTTTGGAGTTGAGCTTAGATTTTTAGTTTGAGCTTAAGCTAGGACAATTGCTTAAACTAGAAGTTGATCTCAGAAAGACTTATAACCCCCAGGTCTCATCCTTTGTTCTCGAGTGAGGCTGCTGATCCTCAGTACTCCCCTCTCCTTTAGCTCATGGTCATCCCCAGTGAGCACAACAGGTAACGGAGTAACTGTTTCTTCTCCATATATTTAAGCATTCAATTTGCGCCTAGGACCAATTCCACGTACCCTGAGGGCTTGCTGCCTACATCTAATTTCTGGAACCAATTTCCATATCAGGCAAAATTCTGCTGCAACAACAGAAACCAATTCTGACTGACTTAAGTAGGGGGGGGAGAAAAACTGTGCGGAAGGAGGGTTGTCTGTGTGTGTGATTTATTGGAAACATCATGCACAGCTGATCTCAGAATTTGTGGTCTCAGGGACAGGGCTGCTTTGTGTGGCTCAGTGGCAGCAGAAACTGAGGGACTCCTGAGGTGACATGTACCAACCCTCATCTTCCTTTGTCCTACAGTTACCCAGTTACTGGCTCTCACAATAGGAAACACGTTTGGTCCAGTTTGGACAACATCCATTCCTGATACGTCAGAAAGTGATCCAGGCAGAAGGGTAAGAAATTGTGTCTGGGGGCTGGAGTGATAGTACAGTGGGCAGGGCATTTGCCTTGCTCACAGTTGACCCTGGTTCGATCCCGGCATCCCATATGGTCCCTCCGAGCACTGCCAGGAGTAATTCCTGAGCAAAGAGCCAGGAGTAACCCCTGAACATCGGCAGGTGTGACCCAAAAAAGTAAAAAAAAAAAAAAAGAAAAGAAAGCGGTGCCTGAGTAGGGATGTTACCTACTTTAAGGCCACACAGACCTTTTGTCCTCGAGACTCCTGCTCCTACAGCCAGAGAGTGGAGTTAGGGTGGCCTGACAGGAAGCAGATTCCTTGTATAGAACAGGTTTGGCCTCTCTCCCAGAGAAAATTCCCCTGCTCCTCTCTCCACATTCCAGTTTCACTCACACAGGCATCACAAGCATTATAGAGACTCGTAGAAAGGAAGAAACACCCTCTCAATGCAGGGGGCCAGGGATGGAGAGGGGATCTTTTCTATCCCACAGGACATCATATTGAAGGAAAATATTCTCTATTTCCATTGGACAGGAGAAATACACCCCCTAAATGGAGCTGCCTAACACACTCGACAAAGGGGCGGGTACCATTCAAGAAGCATTTTCAGTGCTTCAGCAGCCTCTACTTGGAGGAGTAACCCCCACTTAGGTTCACTGGTAGTATCAGCTTTTGTTTTTAGACATGAAAGCACTCACATCACCAGCTACACATCCTGCAGGCACAGCACAGGGAAGACTGGGCTCAGGGGAGCACTGTACAATGGAGGACCCAAACCAGACGGCCTCCCTAGTGTGAATGAGCATTGGCAACTGTTTGGAGGAACTGTCTTGGAAGTTTCCAGAATGTGCTCATACCACAGCTCAACTCTAGCCCATCATAACCAACCTCATCTTACTAGTATCTGTAAGTAATAGTAACTTCATCTTACAAAGTAACTTCACCTTCCTATTACCTCCATTCAGACCCTTTTATAGCTGCCTTCAACTTCTAGACACAAAGCTGATAGAGAGTGAGGCACCATCTATCAACAGCGGGACCTCGCCTTGGTAGCACTGTCTAGGACAATTCACCTGCCATGTCTTGTGGTTCCTGCTGCTTCAGGTCTTGTTCACGCTCTATATTATTATATCCTGCCCATATGGCTCATCTGCCAGCTACTACGTGTCTTTCAGACTGATCCTCTTTAGATCCCATCTAGTCACAGCTTAGTCCACTCCCCGGGCAAAGCAGACCTCTTTCTTGTGCCCCAGTCTAACTCTTATTTCAGACAACCACATCCTCACTTTTGCTTTTATCATTTGGTTCTCTATTCTGAGAGCCCAATTTGGTGCATAGCATGAAAGTCATTCAAAGAATTGATTTAGGAATGGGTGGATTGGAGGAGCAGCCTGACCCTTGGGTGCTCAGGACAAGCCTGGATCCAAGAACCGGTAAAATGACCTGTACAAATTTCAGTTTAACTGGATCTGCTGACTTTAAAGAACCACCTCTTATCCCCTTGATGCCACTTTATAGATTTTCAAATCATTTCAAAGCTTCAACTTTCTACCAGCAGTATTCTCATATGGTCTCTGGAGGCAGAGAATTGCAGGTTGGGAGAAGAGTTATAAAGTGCATCTTTCCATTTTTAGTAAATTCCAGGCTTGTCAAAGTCGGGTATCTGAGTAAATTGGGGAGCAATATCAAATGACAGAGGAAAACCAGTAGACATGTCTGGATCTCCTTGTCTCGAAAACTCCTCTTCCTGAAAACAAATTTTCCCATCAATTAAAGAAGCAAACTATCCCAAATATTAGTGTGAAGAGGCAGATTCAAAGAAGGTTTCTAAGAGTCTCCTGAAAGTAATAAAAATTTATGAAAGTCGGCTTGATGGAATCTTAAGAAGAGTTTGTCAGAAAATGCCATGGACTTAATATACTCGGTCTTTTGTATCTGAAGTTTTTTTTCACTGCCAAAGCCAGAGATACAATCACGATCAGAAAGGTCACGTTTACAGCCCAAACTAATGGTTGGTTCTGAAAGAGACTCATATACAACATGATTCTTGAGAATCATATTCCATGACTCAGATCGCATCCAGTAGAACACACCCATAAACTTATGAAGAACTATGGACACTGGGTCAGGAAAAATATTATATAGATAAGGTTCTTCCCTTGCATATGACTTGTCTGAGTTTGATCTCTGGCATTTGGTCTCTTGCGTCTCTTCAGAAGAAAGGTATTGAAACACTGTATGCCTGAAACAACTCTGTTATGAACAGCTTTGCAAATCCCGATGTCTCAATAAATATTCCTGAAATAAAAACTGTATCACTGTCGAAGCTAACAGAAATAGGGAACAAATTGATAGTTGACAGGGGGTAAAGAGGGAGGTGGGTTAAATGTGTAAACATGGTCTAAAGGTTAACTAGGTTAAAAGTCTTGGGTATATTGCTAATGAGGTGTTATTGAACATCTGAGAATTGCTAGTTGTCTATATTATAAAAAATTATAGCTATGGATATATGATGAATGTTAGCAAGATTTTCCACAATGATTCATCATCTATCTATCTATCTATCTATCTATCTATCTATCTATCTATCTATCTATCTATCTATCATCTATCTATCTATCTATCTATCTATCTATCTACATGAAATCATTATGAATGCTTTAAGCCTATAAAGGATAATAGCATGACATGAAATTAACTACCTGAAGCCAAGAAAGGTTTCTGAGAGGATTTCTGATTCCATAATTTTCTTAATCCCCTGGGATGTGGAATCTCATCTTTTCAAAATACTTTAGGCCCAATAATTAGGCATATTTTACACCGAGTCTTACTAATGAACACAAAAAGGGTAACCTTTGGTTCTCCAGAATTGTAGATATACCATTGTACTAAATGTATTTTTCAAGCAGGTTTCAGTTTTGACTGAGCTAAATAGTTCCAGATACTTAATATGAAATACTCCTTGAGTCCTGCTCGCCCTAATTGGAAATACAAGCAAAAACAACACAAGCTCTGGAGGCCTGTGCTATCCTGTTGTCAACTATTGATACCACAGATCAATCCAACCTGGCCCAAACAGTACAAGCTCATTATCAACCCAAGCCCAGTTCTCTCTATTCCAAAAGATATTAATACAAGGAAAAGTCTTTAAAATTACAAAACCATTAAAAATCTGTATTCTCTCCCTGCTTGGAGAATTTTTAGGTGGCTTGCATTAATTCCTGTTTGATGAAGAAGCAGAGCAAGTCTATCACTGATGTCTGCTAACACTGGATTTTTCTGTGACCAGCACAATTGATCAACCTAGCAGTCAGCCCCTGGCTCCTGCTCTCTGGCCACTTTTTGCTATGGATGATGAAGAGTTAAGTTCTTTGCCATCCTCCCTCACAGCTAGAAGTGGCCATATGACAATCATGGCCAAAGAGACTTAATGTTTTCTGGAAAGATGTTTTGTTGATTAATGGGAAAGCCAGCTAGCATTTCCTTTATCATTCCTTCCTGTATTGACTATAAATGATCCCTGGAAGTGTGGCAGCCATCTTCCACTGCACTTGTGAATCCACTTCACTAAGGAGGGTGAAGAGGAAAAACAGAATTATCCCAGGACTACCTACTTCCAAATAAGAAGGGGTATTACTGAGATACAAGCCAGAATATTTTGTAAACAGACATATAAATTATCTAGGCAGTAAAATTGTAGCAATCTTCTTCCTGTGATTGCCAGGTTATCATGCAGAACTATCTATAAATCCTAATTTGGTAGCGAAGTAGGGACCTGTTGTTAATGGGGAACTTCCCATGATGCCACAGTTATGGCTCAGGGGAGTGAAGGCAGTGCAGTTGGGCTATTGCTGTACAAATCTGAGTCACCCGAGAATTTGACTTATTTGTGCCTGCAGAAACAACTGGGTCTGATTATTATTTAACATATGTTTTCACTTGGTAATGAGCTGCACATACGCAAGCAAAACCTTTTGACTCAAAGGGTCCAATACTTCTGAATTGATGATGAGCTGTTTAAATCGCTTGAAGCTCCATGGTCAGATGTTCAGGTAATACCAGGTCCAAACAGGAAAAACTATTTATCAAAATAATAGTTATTTGTAGAAGAGAGCTAAAATTTCCCCTCCCAAATCCTAAGATTCTCCACAGTGTCTTGCCAGAAGAAATATGAAACTTCAGAAAAGCTATGCTTGTTTTCTGTGAGATAGGCTCTGCTAGGTCATGGGGGCCCAAATGGAAGAGAAACTTTTCTTGAAGCCTAGACTTCCTGCAGAGTCTTCTTTCTCTGAGATCCACTCAAAGCTACCCACTGCTTGAAAAATGTATCAGAACATAACACACAAATCTGATATATGTTGTATCAGAAATTCAAAGACTCACCACAAGTCCCAAGTTCTTCATCTTGTTAGACATAGATAGTAAAAGGTGTAAGCATGTTCACATTGAAGGAAATTTACCATCTGATCTAGGAAAAGAAAGGTTACACATGAGCCTGAGGTTTAAGGGTCATAGGCCCTTGAAATTATATGAGATTTATCTCCATTTCTTTAGTACTAATGTATCTTACTAAACTGTATAAGGCACTTGATACTTTCTGGTTTGAGGACCAGCAATGATATATGTAATGGTCTGTAGAATGTCAAGATGATTAATATCTCTGGATTAGATTATAGCAAAGAGTAGGAGATTTGGCACAGTCTGAAGGAAACAATAAAGGAACATTATGGCTCTGCCAGGTGAAAGAGAGCCACTTCTTAGGGATATTATCAAAATACAGGGTACTCAAAGCATTCAAAATACAAATACTTGTGTGATCATACTTGTGTGATCAGTTCCAGGGGTTTTATTAGTTTGTCCATAGAGAGATTCCATAACCAGAATAGCAGTTATAATTAATGTTAGTTAGCACCTGATTACATATACAGAATTTCAGCCATACTCTAAGATCCATTTACCTTTTGCACAGACCAAGTGGACCAAAGTCAGTGGGAGGTGAGCATAATTACCTCCCTTGTCTCTTTCAAATCTTTAATGGTGACCCTAAGATTTGCAGTTTCCCCTGAGGTTTGTGTCTAATTTATTCTCCTAGAAAGTTTCAGAGGCTTGCATTTTCTACCTGAATCCTTTCTTGGATCAGGGAGACATTGTTGGGACTCTGATATTTTCTGAGTATGTTCTATCTAGTTAAATATTAACTCTCAGGGGAATAACCACAAGGAAGTTCTATAACCTCCCTGAAGTCCTAGGGTATGGCATTGGGCCAAATTTATCACCCAGTATCCATCAATCCCCACCCATCATTTTTCACTATGGCTTCTTGGACTCTTGACCATACATGGTCATCTGAATACCAACAGGGGCCACTCCATAGCAAAGGTCCAGGAATAGACCCTTAGCACAACCTGGAGTGGGTCAACCTTTCCATCATCTCCAATGCATATATAAATATATATATATTTATATAATAACATATATATGTACTGTCATGTCAGTTATTACCCAACAGATGGTTTCCTATCCCTTTATGAAGACTATATAGAAGTAGAGTCAGCCTCAAAAATTAATGAGACTATTACCCATGACTGACAAAATGGGCCAGGAGGACTTGTCAAGGTTTGGATTCTACCACAAGTGTGTGGGGGAGTGGAGGATAGGTAAGACAGAGAAGGGACCAATTTGACAATAATAGTTGGAAATAGTAACGCTGGTCTAGAACTGAGTTTGAAAGCAGGTCAAGTAATATTCATGATAACCTTTCAATGTATTATTTTGCAAAACAATGCATAAAAGTAGAGAAAATGAGAAGAAAAGTGCCTGCTGTAGAGACAGATGATTGTGGGGTGGTGGGAGGGAAATGGGTCACACTGGGGTTGGGAAATGTGCACTGGTGGAGGGAAGAGTGTTGGAACACTGTATGACTGAAACCAATCCTGAACAGTTTTGTAGTGGTTATTGCATAGTGATTCAATAAAAAATAAAAGAAAAATATTACTTTGCCTTATTTGCAATCAAAGGACTTTAGGACTATAAATTGATTATCCTTTGGAACTGAGTGGGAGTTCAGAACACTCCATTTTGAAATCTCTATCAAGGATTTTATCCTCCAGACTAAGTTTTTCCCATTACATAAATCAATGGACATTTAAAGAGACTGATCATCTCTTTTTCCCCCTAAGGACATTGTCAACAAACTACTGCCCAAGATTTCCAAGGTCAAAACCATATCAAAGATTATTAACACTTTAACCTTGCTACACATTGTGGTAATTCTGTTCACCTTGTCTCTAACAGAGACAAGGCTCTCTGCTTCATAATCCTGCTTCAGAATTCTGAATTCTTGGCTTCAGAATCCTATAAGCCTCAATGAAACAGCAAACTATCTCTGTGGCAGCATCTCCCAGCCTACACATGGCTACAACAAACTCAGCTGAGATTTCTGGGCTTCCCTTCTCCCTGGATCTTCTGAATTCCTTACTTATAGAAATACAATGTGGTCCTTCCTAAGGAATTAGTGGGACTGAGTAATTGTGAAGACTGAGGCTTATACGTATACATATGTATATATGTTTTACATATAGATTTATATCAACATTCTTATTATCTTAAGCAGTTTTTTGTCTTTTACCAGAGAAGTTTGAGCATCTCAGCATCACTGAGCTCAGGTTTCAGTCAACTAGGGAAAACCCATCATGATAAATTCAGCTCGATTCCCTGTTTATGACAATCCTAACTGCACTGGCAGCTTATCCATAGATTATTTTCCATGTGTCTGCTTATTTAAATTGAAAAAAATCTTGCCATTTTTTCATATATCAGCTCTTTCCTGTGGGACAGACTTCATAACTGTCCACTGAAATGCAAACTATAACTCTAAATATGTATCTAGATATCTGGAAATAATGAGGGCAAAAGAAACAGAAGCAAAGAGACCAGGATCATACGGGAAGGCCTAAGAAGCTGGGGTAGGACCTTTACTCCTGTTGAAGACAGAGTGATAATGAATTCCCATTGATGCAGAGGGTTACTGAAGGAAGCTGGTAAGACAAATGATGCCTTCCACCCCTATTCCTTCTTCCCTACTCCAATCTGCCTCTACTGTCTCCCATTGGAAGACCTTGATGAGGAATCAGCTCAGAAGAGAATCTGGGAAGTAGTGTTTGCAGATGTTTCATGCCAACATTATGGAACAAAGTGTGGAAGACTGTTTTTGGGAGATTAGATGTAGCAGGTTAATAGCCTTGATGTTGCCCTAGTGATATGTGACTTATTCACCTGGCCATATAGTACCCACCTGCATAACCTAGCAGAAAAACACTATTAAATTCTTTTAGAAGCTATTCCTTTCTCATTCTTAGCCCATGAAAATTAGGGAATAAATGAGGTGCATAAAATTTTTTTCTAAAAATTCTAGAGCAAGAGAAGAAATACAATAAAAGTGGAGTCAGTGGCCAGGTCTAGTACGAGTATTTTGCTAAAACTTAAATCTACCAATCATTAAGTCAGTGCACGAAAAACAAAACAGAGATGATGGTCCAGATCATAAAGTGGTATGAGTCCCATTTAAGCTTTCCCCAAACTAGAATGTTCTCAGAACATTTCCACTTCATTAGTCAAATACTTCCTTTTTGCTGGACTGGTAGATGTTTTTGGCGTCTACTCAAAACTTTGCTCCTGAGAACTATCACAAATCTATAGAATTTGTTTCCATATGGGTGATTATTTTTTTGTAAGAAGTCATTCACTTTTTTACCTACTAGTCCATTTATATCCAAGAATGAATTTCAAACTTATGAACAGAGCCAGGACATAGGTCACCTCTCCACCAAAGGATCAAATACAGAAGCTAGACCTCTTTCTAACATGGTACAGGTAATCAACGAAGATTATTTACAAGACCTGCCAAGGATTTAAATCTGCCAGAGCAGTGGAGGTGGTTGTAAAACATAAGCATATACCAAGTAGAATAATTCAGAATGAAAACAAATAGAAATTTGTTATAAAGAAAAACAAAACAAAACAGGAGTCTGAGAGTAGCTACTGGCAGGAGTCTATACTTGAGCCCTGAATTGCCTCTGAGTTTCCTGACAGTAAAAAAGGAAAGAGACACAAGTTTATTTTATTTTATTATTATTATTATTATTTTGCTTTTTGGGTCACACCCAGTGATGCTCAGGGGTTACTCCTGGCTCTGCACTCAGGAATTACTCCTGGCGATGCTCGGGGACCATATGGGATGCCGGGATCGAACCCAGGCCGGCAGAGGCCGGCCGCGTGCAAGGCAAATGCCCTACCCCGCTGGGCTATCGCTCCAGCCCCAGGAGACACAAGTTTATTATAGATTCTTCACATTCTGATCAAGTGAAGCCCACAGGTGTGTTTGCAGAAGGAAGAAGCCATCAATAGTTGTTCAGTGCCTGCTACAAGC
This sequence comes from Cryptotis parvus, assembly GCA_021461705.1. Lineage (NCBI taxonomy): Eukaryota > Metazoa > Chordata > Mammalia > Eulipotyphla > Soricidae > Cryptotis > Cryptotis parvus. The sequence continues at coordinate 111,738 of JAJIBD010025845.1, read as the reverse complement.
ACTCCAATGTATTGTTTTATCCATTCCTCCAAGAAGTTTGGTGGAGTGACTTTCCAACATTTAGAGATAAGAAATCAGGAGGTTCACTGAAAATAGATGCCTCAGCTGTGGAGAGTGGTGGAACAGGGATTTGAACTGAAATCTTGTTCCTGCCTCCCAGCCCATATCTATCCACCATGACCTACAACTAGAGATTCTGTATAAATCATGATACAAAGGTAAAAGACTACTTACTTAATACTCAAGTAGATCTATGTATCTTTACATATGTTGTCATACACATGTAAAGTAATTATGTGTGGTGGTGGTGGTGGTGGTGGTGGTGTGGTCACATACTACACATAAGAAATTTCTATAGCACATGCAAGAAACACTTGTGGAATGTATTTCTCAAATCTCAACAAAACGAAGTTCTGTAAGGAAAGCCTTCAAATAATGGGTATTGATTACTTGATGGACAATGTCTTTAACTTTAATTTCAGAAAAAAACAGGGAAATTTTCCAGATGACTGGTTCTCATAAAAATAAATTTAATAGCATTAAATTTTAGCTCTGAAATGCCAAGTCTGTGGAGGAACACAAATTGCCCAAGCTAAATATTTTGGTTTCTGGTGACCTTGGTAAATCAAAACACAGAGCTAAGGAGATTGAGAAAACAGAGAACCAGCGTGTTGCTTCTGCCTCTTTCAAGCTGCTAATGTCCTGGGCAGGCCTGTGGGAAGGGCTGGGTCTCTACTGGATTCTTTAGACTGAAACTAGAATGAGCTTTCTAAAATGCAAATTGAGCATGACATTACCCACCTTTAAATCCCTTATTAAAGCTGCACTTTGCCTTTGGGATAAAGTCCAAGATTCTTAGTGTGCTCCTTTATGACGAGGGCCAAGACTCCAGACTTCCCCAAGTGCTGCATTCCAGTGGACTCCGAGAAAGCCTTCCTCACCTCCTGGTCTTTTCCTGTGCTGCTTCTTTCTCCAATGGTGACCACTCTGTCCATTCCTTAGGCTCTTCCTTGCTGTCCTTGTAAGGCATACAGCAACTCACATTTCAAGGACCAATTCGGATTTTCCCTCCCCTGCATTTTTTTTTCTGGCTGGAAATAATCACAGCATCTGGCCTCATCCCCTACCCTGGCTTCTCTCACATCGAAGCATCCCCCACTCTATTGCTGGACATGCTCATTTCTCTGCCCAAGTCTCAGCAGCAGTTTCTGGGTTGGAGAAGCAGTCAGTTAGGTAAAGAAATAAAAGAGTCTTGAGCATGACATATCTATATTGAAAGCAATTTTTATAAATTTCAGTTATAGGCTGTACAGGTAGAAGAGATCACCTGTCTGCTGTGGAAATTTGAATTCGGACCTAGCTATAAGGATTAAGCTATGGATGAAATTAAGTACATCCTGGAATGGTTTCAAAATGAGCTTAAGTTGAGTCCCTGAAAGATGATCTCTCTTGGACTTGCTGGACCAGCAGCTTCTGAGCTCTGAGACAAAGCAGCTGACATTCCTGCTCCCAGCGCCAGGCTTGAGTCCAGAGAGACAAGACGCCCTGACCATAGTGCTACAGAGCCTGGAGCATGGGGGCAGATGGGGCCAGGGGCAGCTTTATTCTGAACTTAACTTTGCTCCTTGGTTGCAGGGGAATCTTAGCGTGGGTCCCTCCATAGTACATGCTTCAAACCTGCAGGCAGAGAACCAGATGGAGCACACGCCCTTCAGACACTGGACAGACACATCAAGTCTCCGACCCCCACTGCCCCAGCTTAATTCCCTGTCTCCCAAATGCCCAGGGAACAAGGAGAAGGCACGTAGTAAAAAGACCCCTCAGAGCACCTGCTAAGGTCTTGTACTGCTGTGGTCGTCTCTAATTTGGGAGCTACTATCACCTTGAGACAAATATTTCTGAGAACCCCTAACTTCTCTTCTGTAAAATGGGAACAGAGACCCTGTTCTGCCTATCCCTGGTGTGGTCATGAGGATCAGATAAGATAAGGCTTTTGGAAACTGCAAAGTGCTGTGGAAATGCCAAAGAGTGTGATGGTGAGACTAGGGCTGCCCCCACACTTACTTCAAAGGGGAGAAACAGGGTGGGGCGGGCTGTGAGCTCAGCTTCTGAAGTGCAGGGGCTCAGCTCTCCGCAGAGAAAAACAGCATTGCTGCTTAAAAGGCGACTTTCAAAACAACCATTTTCTCTCTGAAGGGAGAATATAGCTGGGAGTACTTCAAAGCCTGGGGAAAAATTCCAGAGAAAAAAAAAAGATGTTCTCAAGTCCAACTTTTAGTCAAGTCAGAGTTATTGAAAAAAACCTTCAGAACTCTTCACTTATTTAAAAAGAATTTTAATGCATTTAAAAATTAACAACCGTTAAGAGGGGCAGACAAAGGTATTGCTTTCTCCGTTCCCAGGATCACACCGCAGAAGGCAGATGCAATGTGTCTGCCCATCGGTCACGGCTGCCTCTGCTTAAACATTCTCTCCAAGGCTTTCCCTCCATCCTGATAAATTTTATACCAAGAATAAGTCACCAGGAATAGGCCCTTATCTTCCCGATCCATCTCTGACACCTAGCTATCAAGCACAGTGAGATTATTTATTCCATTTTCCTTTCTCCTTCCTTTAAAGATGGCAACCTACAAATGATCCACTTCAAGAAGTCAGAGCAACACCACAATATTTCTATTTAAATGGAGCTGGGGTGTGGGCAGGGAATCTTCTCCACCCCTAAGCAAAGAGAGCTCCCTTTGTACATAGACAAGCAGATACAGAGATAAACAAAGCCCGCCTTGTGTCTGGTTGGCAGTGAAGAGCAATGGTGAGGGGGTCTTGACAGTGGTGCCCTGGAGGTGCCCACTGGGACTCGGCCAGTCCTCTGGGGAAACCTGATGACGCCTCCTTCTAGGTCCTCTGCTCTAGGAATGATGCCTAGAAAGCAGCTAAGGCTGAGGTCTCCAAGACCCAAAACAACCAAGCTTTTCCCACAGCTCTGCTCCACAAACATCCAAACCGTGTGGTCACTGGACGACAGACTTCATTTTCCCATGGCATGTCCTCCTCTCCCCTCCCCCACCCCCTGCTCAAGCTGTGATCAAATGAGGCTTCTTAAGTGACACGATATTCACATAATTGACACTTACTAAATATTCACACCCGGGGCAGTGTGCAAAAAGCACAGAGAAAAAAAATCACTCTTCCCAAAGGGACAATCTACAAAGAAAAAATGCACTGGCCCATCCCCACTAGAGTTTATTTCTGTGAAGGGACTTGGAGATAAAAGATGGGCATGGGGTGGGGCTGCCACGGGAAGATTAGTCTGCTGGAAAGGAAAAGAATGTCTTCAAACAGGCTGATGTCATAGAAGAAGAGCTTATGTGAGCCCCAGCTCTTACACCGCAGTTTTAAGCAACCCCGTTTAATTAAAGTTGTGCCTCGCGCTGGCATGAGAGCAATGGAAGTGTCAGTTTGCTTGTCAGGGGTTCCTTTGCCTGGAGCACAGAGCGGAGCACCCGTGGCGGAGTGCCAGGCTTCATCTCCAGCACAGATGGGAAGGCCAGGGGTAATTACCCCGCCTAGGCCAGTCGTCTTCCCGGTGAAATTACAGAAAAGTACGAGAGTGCGGCTCTGTCTGATTCTTATTCAGCATCATTTTCAGGGCAGGAATGAGGTCGGTAGAGCATGGCGTTCTGATCTGAGCAGGAAGGCGATCCTGAACGGCCCCGACACCCATTGACAGGACAGTCTGAGATGCAGGAGTGCTCTGAACAGGCCCCAGAGTGACCACTTCGTCCCCAGCCTCACAAATTAACACACTGGCTTATTGTTCTGCCTTGTGAGCATATACACCAGTCTCTCTCTTCATTGGTGCCATGTAAAGGCCTCCGCCCTCAACCCTTCCCATCTCCAGTGTTTCTGGCAATCCTGGGCTTTCCAGACTTCCGGTTTCCACTGTGACTTTCCATTTCTCCTTCAGAACTATAGAACAGACGATGACAAGGGGGCTTGCCATTGAGAGGAGGTGTGACCGACCTCTTCACCAGCCTGGATGAGAGTGGAACCTGCTTTGGGATCATCAGTCAATGGTCAGTGTGTCCAGTACCTTTGCTGAGTGTCGACTGTCCCTCATATCTACCTGTGTAGGAGCAGAACTGTATCTCTTGCTCCTCTGCATGCTTCAGGGACAGTCCAGGGGGCACTTCTGTGTTTCTTGGTGATCATACGCAAAAGGAGGAGGCCTCTGGGGAAGTCCAGGCCATAGTTTCACTCTGCAAAATGCTTCCTTCAATTGGATAAAAGGTTCTGTGTGCCTTCTGGGCCCACCCGAAACACCCAATTTTATAGATTAAGGAGTTGAAATGCAGTTAGCATAAAGCCACTTTGGGCCAGCAGGAGTCCTCAGGAGAGGGGCCAGAATGCTTTGCTGAACATGCAACTGCAGGAAGTTGGTACTGAATGACTTTAGAGGTCACTATGTGGAGCTCTGAGGATTATCAGGAAACTTGGTTCAGTGCCAACAGAGTAGCCATGACCAAGACCATCATGCAACTGACAAAGAGTGAGGGTGACCTTGGGCATGTGTTCATTTTGGTGGTGTGGGAAGGAATGCAGCGCATTGGACATGTCTTGAATTTTCCATCTTTTACTCCGTGTTTTTTTTTAAACTGGGCTAAAGCCCTTTTGTAAGTATAATCTGAATCCAGTTACACCTGTCTTTTGCTTTGAGAGATTCTCAGATTCTTCCTTGTGGGATATTTGGGGAACCTGCTGGCACTTCCATATGCTATTAGAACACGTGAGAAAGTTAACATGCAAAAAAAAGGCCATCTTAGACCAATGAGCAACAATAAAGATTATCTGTAGATATTCTGCATCTCAGATATGGGGACAGAGGGTTGCTGATCCTTTAGGTGGAGATTTCCCATGCTTTGTTTAGGGTTTAGTCAACAGTATAAACAGACAGAATGAGGGAGAATAAGGAGGAGGGAAGAGCTGAGGGATTTCTCCCTTCCTTTGTCTTTTTTCCTTTCTCAATGATTGGAAGCCTTTGAAGGGTATTTAAGGAGATCAGTCGATTGTTCTGAAATCTGTGGGAAATGGACTTTGGAGACAAAAAATAGGAGGTAGTCCTATTTTTTGAAAAAAAGGCTTGGATTAGGGTGATTGCAACCCAGATGGAAAGAATCATTAAGCTATTTGTGAAAGAAAAATATTAACCAGAACTTGCTCATCAGGAGATTAGTGGAATGTGGTGCTTGAGGAAAAGTATAGTCCAAAAATGACCTCAGGTTTCCTCTTAGGGAACTGGGGGAAAAGAGAGAGATTTCATTTATTAAGATGACAAAGACTAGAGTGGACAAATATTGTTCTGTTCAACACGGGGAATGCTTAAATCTGTTCCTGTCACCTAGTTCCCTGTTATTATATTAATCTACAAATATAATCTTAGAGTATCTCACCCACATGGAAGAGTCTGGCAAGCTACCCATGTCGTATTTGATATGCCAAATACCAGTAATAATTATAGACCTCATTCTCATGACCTGGTGGAATGATTTGAGGCTCTTTATGTTCCTGGAGCAAGCAGATGCCCTTGGGCTACACTAGGATGTGACAGGACATATAGAGATGTTACTGGTGCCCGCTCGAGCAAATCGATGATCAACGGGAAGAAAAGTGACAAGTGATCTACCATCTATATATCTAGTCATTACTTACCTCTAATCTGTTTATTATGTCTTAAAATTTAACTATATTGTATGGTCTATGTTATGATTCCATTTTTCTATTGTGTAGGTTATTACTTGTTCATTTGTGTTATATACTTACATTTTGTACTTTGTTTAATTTTATAATGTTTATTTTTAAGGGTTAATGGCATGTATTTCCTTAAAGCTTTCTATATAAACAATTATAATATTAGTGAATAAAGATGGTTCTACTTCCTGGTTGACCTTTGCCAATCAATTTCTACATATTACCTTATTTTAGTTGCTAGAACCTCCAATGTAATAGAAGAATGTCAATGTAATAAACTGCAATACAAGTGATGAAAAAGACAATACTTACCTCAAACCAGAACTAGTGGAAAGTGTTGAGTGCTTTATTGTCAAGTACAATGCTCACCTATAGGATCCTCTCTTGCCAGATGCTCTTTATCTGATTGAGGATGCTTTCTTCCATTCCTAGTTTCTAAGAATTTTTATCATAAATAGTTACTATAATTTGTCATATTTTTCTATACCTACTAAAATAATTACATTGCCTTAATTTTGCTAATGTGGTTTAAATTTGCTTAATTTTTCAACTGGGCAGTCTAAGCAAAAAAAAGCGCTTAAGGACCCTTGCAGTAACATGTGGCCTAAACAAACTAAAGCACCAGGTCCACCAGGCGCCACAAGTTAACTTGTTTTCCTGGGCTAAATCTCACATGGCTGAAGAGACTTACTGTTTTCGTACAGTGCAGCATCCAAGTTCTGGTAGTTTGTTAAGGGTTTTGGGTCTATATAATGTCCTATTTTCTTTATTGTAATGAGTAACCTTTAGAGGTAAAACGTGACCATTTGAGGTCTAATTTGCATATTGAAGAAGTTGAATAAAAACTTTAAATCCTAGTGAGGTCTAAACTCTTATTTCTCCCATCAATATGGGGTCTCTGTCCTTATATTAGATTTTTCCTGTATATCTGTTCATTGCTCTATGGGTTCAAAATCATGTCAGAAGCCTCAAACTCATACTTGTCTCATGGATTTGGTCCACCTGGATTCCACTTATCTGCAATATGCTTGGGTAAGTGTTCCCAGATAGCAAACAAGGTGAACAGGGGCCCAGCTCATGAGGGACTGTCTCTTGCCTCAATATTTATAGTCCTGCTACTCCTATGCAATACTATCAACATATCTGCTTACTTTTAGAGGACATGACAATGATGAAAATGGCAATGATGGTGAAAATGGCTATGATGATGACTGATTTTGATAGTGAAGAAGAGGGAGAGAAGATGAGAATGATGCAAATATTTTTTGTTAGATGTACAGTGAGTCTTTTTTAATATAGAAACTTGACCTCAACTCAGGTAAGCGGCCTTGATTTGTTCATTGATAAAAGTTTCTTCTATTACTTCTATTTCTGTTTTTTTTTTGGAAGGTCCTCTAATCTAGATTTTGAATCTCTGAGATATTCTTACAATGTTTATTTCCGCTGACCACATCTCTTCTTTTTGTTTTATTGTGAGAAAGCTTTAAGCCTATTTTTCCCTCTATTGAGTTTTCCAGTTTTGTCATCATGCTCTTAATTTAGAAAAATTTATCTGATACATGCATGGCAGAGCCTGGCAAGCTACCCCTGTTGTATTTGGATATATATGCTCAATACCAGTAACAATTATAGACCTCATTCGGAATGGATTGAGGCTCTTTATGTTCCTGGAGCAAGCAGATTCCCTTGGGCTCTACTAGCATGAGACAGGACATATGGAGACGTTACTGGGGCCCGCCGAGCAAATCGATGATGAACGGGAAGACAGTGACAGTGACAGTGACATTAATGTTACTGTTTAGAGTCATGTCTCCTTTTATATCATAGAAGTAATAAATTTTATAAGCTATCAGATGATTACATAATAGGATTTTTAAAGGTTTTTTATTGTTGTATTATCTGCAAGATAATATTATTATATTATCTGCAAGTTGCTTTCACTCCTGCTAAAGAACTGCAGCTGGGTGTGATTCTTGGATTATTGGAGCTTGATATGTTTGAGATGTCAGCGATGTGGCCTTCCCATCCCCATCATGAATGTGCATTGGGAAGTGATGGTTGACACTCATTGAAATGAAATATCCATTCATTTCCTCCCTATCCTAAACAAATCCCTTCAGAGAAACTTCTAATCTCCACCTTGGAAGGTGAGATCTAGGTGCTAGGGTCCTGCATTGAAAGGGGAGCTGGAAGCCTTACCAATCAATAGAATAGCTTGCACATAACTCCCTACCTTTTCTTATAGGGGCCTTGATATTTATTGGCCTGATAGCTCCAGTCAGAGACTCTATACTTTCAAATAATTAAGATTCCAGAAAACTGAAAGGGTAGAGAAGGACTGATTGTCAACATTCCTAGAATGGGAGGAATCTAAAGAACTGCGTTCCACTCTGATTCTGGGTACAATTATATTCCACACCCATGAGGACCAGAATAAGTGGGATTGTTGAGCCTCTTGAAAAGTTTAGATTAGAAACTGGTTTGTTTTTCATCTGTCCACACTGTGACCTTCAGATTATATTATCTGTGTGTTATGCCAAATATGACTTGTATACCTAAACTTCAACTTTAAAAATATCCTTTTGCTTTTCACACAAGCTATTTGTCCTTGAAGATCTATGCCATTTTAAAATATAATATTTTAGTAATGTTTTAGAGAAGATCCCACCTTTTTATCAGTAGAGAGATCAAAGGATGGTGTGATGAATACCTAAGGCTAGAACTTGTAACCCACAGATACTAATAGGAAGAAAGCATGTAGATTTACCAGGTTTTCCAAAAACATGCAGGCTAGGATTAATATAAACCTTTTCTCCAACCCCCCACAGCAATAAACTAAGAAGTCTTAAATTGGAAGGTATAAAAAAAAGACATTTCTACCCACTATAGATGATTTACATAGAGTTGTTTTCCCAAATGTTCAGAGAAACCTGGAGAAGCAGTCATACAGTTAGATCGCATAAGGGAGCAGGCATCTGGGACCCCTCAGTAGCCCAACTTCCCCACTGAAGTTTGTGACTTCCCTGTGCCCACTGCCACCCACCCACACTTGGAGATGGGTTCTCCAATCGGCCTTCTCATGATCTTGGCCACATATGCTCGACTCAAACTTGGCAGGAAGTTGACTTTGCATTAGCTTTAGTCTTCCATGATAACTGGCTGTTAACTTAGCATGCCTGGGTCTAGGTGATGTGATTCCGAATTCTGTTGTTAACCACTTTCTCACATATAGCCCTCAGGGAAAGTAAGTACAGTAGACATCCGTAATCTCCAAAAGATTTGATGAGACAGTACTGCCATAACACCTCTTTTCCTAAGAAGGCAATGCCTTTCTCATTCTTATAACCCTCGGAAGATAGGATGGGACTTAAGTACAGGCAGAACATCCTGCAAGGTGTCTGTGCATCTTGATAGGGAAGGAAAGTTATTCCCTGTACTGGAGGTCTGGTCACTACAACTGCCTTGCATAGTGGCTTGCAATACCCGCCTACCTGGGACCTTTCTCTTGGGGACCCCATCCTAAAAGCTACATCCTATCCCCTATCTCAATCAGGTTCAAACCTCCAGAAATCCATGGATATAAGCAAGTCAGCGCCATAGTTATGTCCCTTCCCACTCACCTGCAGAGAACACCAGTAAATACGGAAAGGACTGGGCAGAAGATGTATTATTAGAAAGAAATTTCTTCTGCAGGTTGAGAGATTTCATTTTGATCCTGTCTTCAGCACGTCGTTATGACACAGCAATGTCACGACCACTTCACAGTCACAGCAGAATTATTTTCACTGGCATCTTTCATTTCTGATCCCCTCATCTTCATGTGTCTGCCTGCTGACAAACCAGAACTGTCAGGAGCCACCTGTCACGGCAGAGGAAAAAAAAACCTTTTTGACAACTGTATCTTCCTCCAGCACTCTTTGTGCTCACTGTCTGCTTCCCGGCCCACTTGTGACACTTCTGTTATTTCAAAGGGCCTCGTGGAAATTCCCCAAAGGAATCTCAAACCCAATTAACTTAAATTCATTCTCATGGCGAATGTGCTACATGACATATAAGGAGGGAGTGTATGCACGGCCAAGTTAAGCAATAGGAGGGCCTTGTTGTGAAACAATGGTTCCTCTCATTAAAAGCAAACCCTGGCTCCCACATGAACTTCCACTAGAAAGCACGCCATGTGGTTGGGATTGGGATGAGTGGGAAGTGCTTGCTTCTCATTCTGATGTTAGCCCATGCTGCTGAAGGGATGTTACCAAGTGGAAATCAATGGTTCTCCCTGTTTTACCCTTAAACAACACACCTTGATGATACTAACAACATGACCTCCTTCACATCTCCTCGGCCCTGGGACAAATATGTCAAAGCCTCTTTTGCATTACAAAACTGATATTTTCTCTGGTCCCTAACTCTCAAGTCAAGCTAATTTTGTTTCCTTTTTACTTTAATAAATACCAACTAAAAATACAAAGAAAATGTTGCTGATAGCGGTAACATTCAGTAGGACATTTCTTGTTCCCCAAGTTGAATAGCTAAGCAATCTGTAGGCTTTAGATCTGAGTTAGTGATTGATGCGTTTGCATAATCCCCCCACCCCCTACTTGCAGGATCTCACAAAAGTGTGTGACATTTGGCAAAAGAAAATTCATCTGCAACAGTACTAAATATAAAAGAGACATTGATGGAAGAGAGATGATAAGAATTTTATGGACAATAGACTACAGATGTGACTGGGTCCTTGTAATTCAAAGCCATGAGGACTGTAGGTTAGGGCTGTACTTCCAGGTGCTTCCGGGATGTCCCAGAGGGTTTTCTAGCTTGAGTTCAACCATGGAATGATAATCAGGTTCTTTAGCTAGAGCACTATTTATAGCGTTGAGTCCCAAATTGTTCTGAGTCACATACTCATTTTTAAAAAAAATCAAGCACACATCCACAATTTATGTAAATTTACTAGTAAATTAGACACTATGCTATTCTCATTAGAAAATATATCAACACAATTTATATTTGGGTGAGATTAATCATTAACGATGTTGAATGATAATTCATCTTCTATAAAGTTTTGAATTCTAGGGGTTAAATTCTTATCAGGGCTCATAAAATCATCATCACTATTTTTATCACATAATATCATGAATGAAAGAAGTATCAGTTGTTTACTAGTGTTGGCATTTTGAAAGTCTCTTTGATTCACTTTTACTATGCCAGAATTTTTAATCACTTAACCATTTTGTAAGGATTAGATTTTTTAATGGAATGGGCTCTCCATAAATCTCTTTAACCAAGAAGATATAAACTGCAATTCATCACGAGACAATAAAACAAGCAAACAAGTGGATTAAGGAACCCTTATTCTTACCTCGGAATGACAGTCCATATATTAAAACTAGTAAGACTTACTGTCTTCCAGATTAAGACAAAATTCAAGTCAGTAAAAGTACTAAGATATTCTTTTCCCACCCAATAGAGCAAATAATATCCCTGGGGAAGTGGCCCTACATCTGTATTCCTTAGGGTCATAGCCTCTGGACTAACTAGGTCTGCACCTTCCTGAGTCATAAAGTTCTGTACTACCCTCACCAGATGGGTCCTATGGCTCCAGTTGTGATTACTGGGAAAAGTGGAAAGAAGATATTGGGCAACTCAGAATGACTTATGGAAATGGCAGCGGTTCCACTCAAGGGTAAAATATAGTCAAAAATTATGTGCGCTGTGTTTAGACGTTGGGGGAGAAGTGAAGCTGCTTGTCCGCCTAATCTCAGCACTAGCCGTCCCCAACGGCTACTCCTTATGTGCCTTCCCTACCAAACATCTTTGTCTTCTACTCATAAATGAGATAAGTTATTCAGGGAGCACTAGAACTTTAAGAAAATTTAATAGTTTAAACTAGAAAGAGGCAGAAATAAATAAGTATAAATATAAGCCAAAATAGTGACTGGGAAGATAGGGGATCTTCTACAGCTAAAAACAGAACAAGTAAAATACTGTTTTATTTTGTTTTGAGTTGGCTATGTGAACGGCAAGTTCCTTCCCTCCTGTACTATCTATCTCTCCAGCCTCCATTCTCCAAAGTAGTTTTATTTTTAACTTAAAAAAAAGATATCAGAGTCCAAAATGCATTTTAAAGAATTTAACTTGTAGAATTCAGTCAATGATGAAGAAACCTTCAAAAAAATGATGCAGTCACTCTGGCCCAGAAAAAAATGATGTAAATCTGTTTCCTGCATCTTTTCCCTGCTAAAGCGTAATCATAAACTCTAGAAATGTCGGAAGGGAAAGTAAAGAAGAAATAACAGAAAAATATCAGGTGAAAGTGAACTGGTTTAAACATCAGGACTAGAGCAATACTGCATTCCTCATCAACATAGTAAGGCCACCCAGACCTGGCATTTTCCAGTGCCAACTTTGCAGTAGAAAGAAACCTGGTAATTTCACTCTTCACTTGGATTCAAGGGTAGTCACTCTCGGACACACACTGATGTCCCTCTTTCATATTATGCAAATAAAAATGGTAAAAGAGAACAGTATTTAAGAACTGATTTACAAAACTAAATTTACAAAGGATGGGGAGGAAGGAAAGGAGTGCTTGGGAGGGAACCCTGAGGCAATAGCAGAGGAAATGGACAATGTGGTAGAGGGTGTGGTGTAAGAATCCTTTACACATAAAATTCTGCCCAGCAATAGTACAGCAGGTAAGGAGTTTGCTTTGTATGCAGCAGCATTAGGTTTGATGCCCAGCATCCCCAAGCACCACCAGAGATGATTCCTAGTGCAGAGTCAGTGGTAATAACCCCTGAGCACTGACAGCTGTGACCCAGCACACACCCCCAAAAAAAACAACAAAAATAAATACCCTATCGTTAACACTATTATAAATCATGGTGTCTTGTGTCTTTTAATAAAGGAGTGGGGAATCATTCTGACAACACCACTGGTAAGGAGAAATGATTGGGAACCCTAGGATTAGCAATCAGGGATGCATCTTATTTCCTCTCTAGGCCTGAAGTTTCCCTTCCATAAAGACACATAGGTAGTGAAACCCTCAGGGAGACACACTACACCAGGTGGCTGCTCTGTCCCTGTGGGTTCAGGATTCTCTTCTTCACCCAGAGGCATTAGTGTTAGGAAGGGTGAATTAAATAAAGAGTGAAGTGTCCTGGAAGGCATCTCATTAGATACTTTCTCTATTTAAAACATACTTGGGTGGGTGCAGAGCAGTAGGACAGCAGGTAAGGCATTGTCTTGTACTTGACTGACCTGGGTTCAATCCCTAGCATCTCATTTGGTCCCCTAAACATTGCCAGCAACAATACCTGAATGCAGAGCCAGGAGTAACCCCTGAGCATCGCTGACTGTGATCCCCAAAAGCCAAATAAATATATAATAAAACATACCTGGGTCCCCATCTAGGAAAACCCCTCCTTCCTAAAAGGCCACAAGCACCAGTGTAGAGCAGTGGGAAGCTTATCTCAGGAAAGAGATCAAAATAACAACATTCAGGCTTTAAAAACTGACAAAAGTTTCATTTTCAAGATGTATAAGGTACTGGTGTTAGTGAGAGATCTCTGTAGGTCGGGGTGCAGAGATGAGACTTCAGGAACAAGGCGTATTTTCATTAATTTTTAATAATCACCAGCTGGAGGGACAGCAGCTGATCTTGGCAGCTGACAACATACAAGGACTCCAACTCTCTTATATACCCACAGTATCAAAGGACAACACAACTTAGAGTTAAGTTTGCATAGTTTACACTACAAAGACATTCCACATATTTAGCATAGGATATAAGGATGATCAGATGATGGGAAGGAACAAACAGGAGCCAAACCTGCAGGGGGTGCTATCTAGGTGAGGGGAGATTAAATAAAGAAATTGTTATAATATGCTAATTCAGCCTTCAGGACTAGCCCAAGATGGCAAGGTCTTATCAGACATTGAAGTAATAGAAACACAAGAAAAACCTGTTTTCTGTCTGCACTTCAAGCAGTGTCCATTAGACTCCATCTTAGGTTAGTTACAGCCAACAAGGAGATGTGATGCTAGGAAATGACCTAGGATAGCAGTATCTGTATATCTGCAATCGTGAAAACAGTCTCACTAGGGAATTCTACATACTAACTCTATTGGGAGAGTCTGCCGAAAACCTTGTGTATATGTTAACAGGCAGTATCCATCAGACCTTAGCATATCCTTTTGATCTGTTTTCCGCCAACAACTGGCAATCCTTTTTTTTTTTAAAAATCAACCTCATCAACAAATGGGGAGAAGAGATGAACAAAAACTTTCGTAAAAGCATACACACATATGGCCAAAAAGTATATGAAAAAATGTTCTGCATCACTCTTCATCAATAAAAAATTAACAATGAGATACCACCTTACAACAGTGAGACAGGCACATAACGATACAAGTATGAAAATAACTGGTACTGGCATGGATATGGGAAAAAAGGAACTCTCATACACTGCTAGTGGGAATGTTAGTTGTTATGCTAGTTATCTGATTGAACCTTTTTTAAAACTCAATATGGATACTTTAAAAGAAAAACTATGAATTTCAGCTTTAATATTCCAGTAATTCCACTTCTTGGTATCTACCCCAAAGGGCCCAAAAACTGAATTCATAAAAGACCTTTGTATTTCTGTGTTTATTGTAGCACTATTAATAATAGCCAAAATTTGGTAAAAACCATATATCGAAAACAGGTGACTGGATAAGGACGCTTTGGTATATATACACAATAGAAACTACTCGGCTATAAGAAAAGGGCAAAATCATGCAATTTCTGCTTCATGGATGAAATTGGAGACTATCATGCTGGAGTGCACTTAGCCAGAAGGGAGAGGGACAGATGAGAAGAATGATCTCTCTTAAATGTGAGATATAAAGAAGCATAGTAAACAGAACAAAAAAATGGCTCAAAGCTATAGAATCTAAGAACTGGTTTATAGAATGAAGTTTACCAAGGCTGTGAGATGGAGAAAAGTTGTTGAGATGGAGCTAACAGTGTGAGGGGGACCCCGAGACCATGATGGAGAGAAACAGATTCTCAGGTGGAGAACATAGTGTTGTAATGTTGTGTGCTTAAAATCAATAATGGACAGGATTGTAAAATTGTAAACAATGGTGACTGAAATATTAGTCATGCTGTCCATGCTGGCTGGACTCGGAGTGGAGTTTTGGGCCCTGCCCTATCCTCTGCCTCCATGCCAGTTGCCCCGGAAGAGAGAGACCCACCCACGCCAGCCCACATGTCCCTTGGAGGCGTGGCCGCAAAGTGGCCGTGCGATATTTTTATAGGATACTGAATTTTGCATAAGGTTCTTCCCAATTTCTTTCACATTTATACATAGTAAACAGTTATAGGCATGTTTTAACTGATACCAGTAAGCCTGGCAAGAAGCCAGAGCAAACCACACATCATGCAGTTAGTCATTCTCAACATCCAGACTCCATAGTTCCTCAGAGCTCCATCCAAGAGAAAACCTGATCTTCCCCTTTAAGTTTCATCAGTAAATGCTCGGGTTGAGAGCCTTCTACTGAGACTATACCACCTACACGGTAAAGCTTGGCAAGCTACCGTGTTTTATTTACATTTTATGCCAAAGACTAGTAACTATATGGACCTTAGTTCCATAACCTGAAGAATGGTTTCGGGCTCCTCCTGTCCCTGTAGCAAGTAGATGCCCTTGGGTTGCACTTTTTTTGTGACAGGACTAATGGAGATGTTACTAGTGCCTACTCGAGCAAATCGATGAACAATGGGAAGACAGTGATACAGTGACACAGTGACTGAAATATATATATACACACACACACACATATATATATATATTTCAAAACAAGTAAAATGAATATGTGTTTATGAAAGTAGCCTGATCCATGTGTTTAACCTACAGGAGTAACTGTCACCCTAAGTATTGAGAAGAGAGGGGCTCAGTGAAAGACACAACTTATAGACCCAAAAAGTTTAAAACGCCAGAGAGAGAGTAAGTGTGTCTGTAGAGGAACATCCATTTGAATGACTGGACTTCTCATCTGAAGTCACAGAAGCCAGAAAGAAGGTGGTCCAATATTTTACAAGCACTGAAAGAATGGAATTTATAAACTATAAATTTAATATCTGAAACTATCCTTCAGGTCTGAAGAGAAAACAAAAGCATTTCCAGACAAAGGAAATATATTTTTTAAGAATTGTCACTAGAAAAAAATATACTTAAAGGTTGGCTCAAGAGATATATCTTCAAGGGCTGAAGAGATAGTACAGTAGGTAGGCCTCTTCTCCTGCTTGGTGAAGACCCTGTTTCAAGCCCTGGCATTTAAATATCAAGAGTGATATTTAAAAGTGGAGAAGGTGAAGGGATCTAACAGAAACGGATTTTTCACCCCTAAATGGAGAAGGTGAGATGTTGATGCCAGCTATTTGGGGCTATATGACAACCATAAAATGGTCCCCAGTGATGGCCCTGTCCTAGTTCCAGGACATGAACTATCATAACACACACAATGACATAAAAGATCTTGAGATTCTTTTCTTGGATGAATGTAGGGACCCAATGTGGTCACAACAATCCTTATAAAAGAAGGGAGGATGATCAGTTGAGAGAGAAAATGGAAGAAAGCAAATAAAGATCAGAAAGGAGAAAAGACAACACACTCTGGCTTTGCCTGTGGAAGACAGCACTAGTTCAAAATGTAGGCATTCTCCAGGGAAAAATCTTCTTAACCTTGGGCTTGGCAGTGGATCATTATATTTGACACCAAAAGAACAAGCAACCAAAGGAAAACTAGATAAATTGGCCTTCATTAAAATAAAGCATTCTGTGCTTCAAAAGATACCATCAAGAATATGAAAAGACAACTCACAGAATGTGAGAACATATATTCAAGTCATGTATCTGATAAGTGTCAAGTATCCAGAATATATAAAGAGGTTAAGAACAAAATGACAAACTACTCAATTAAGAAATGGGCAGGAGTTTCAGCAAGATGTCAGAATAGTAAAGGCGCCAGTTTCCCTCTTCTGCATAATACAAACAAAATATGAGAAAATAGTAAAATGGTTTTAAAACATCTATTGTGATAAAACAACAGTTCCTAAAAGGGAGCCAAATAATGAGGTGCAGCATCTTCAGGGGGTGTGATGGAACAAGGGGGACAGGGAAGTGAGGAAACTCCAAAAAATTCTCTTGGAAGACATGTGGGGTCCCCTGTCTCAGCAGGGACAGCTGTGTTTGAAGCCCTTGTCTGAGGTCTCTTGCTCATCTGGGGAACCTGAACACCATGAAGACTATTCTCAAGAAAGCACCTATAGCTCCTTGTGTGAAATAAAGAGAGGTCTTCAATGAACAATAGGAATCTGGGGAGCAGAAGGGCAAATACTGTACTGCTAGATTCCAAGGACAAGCCAGAGAGTGAAACATCGCTTAATGCTCTTAGAGGTATGTTGGGCCATTGGACAGTCTCTCAAATTATTGGCGCAATGCTTGTCCCAGATAGTTACTGACAGCTTGAGCTGACAACATATGGGTATAGACAGTGGGAGTTCAAGCCTTTTAGAAAGGTTCAGGAGTGAACTTGTTGGAACCTGCATCCTGTGTCCCCCTCACAAGAAGGGCTTCTTTCTCAACTGACTTCTGAGCTGGCAAAGTCTCAGTCACAGCAGGACCTGGGGCTATTGCTGGGGTTATAATCCCCTTTGGTGTTGCCTCTAGAGCTTAATGTACCAAGACCCTGGCAGCAAGAGCCTTGGGAAGAAGCTCTGTTCAAGAAAGTTGCTGAGAAAAGATTTTAGTCCAATTTTCCACCCCATCATGGCTCTCTCCTTGGACTGCAATCCCCCTATACATGGTAGACAAGGGTCTTCACGGGAGGCAAGCTCTTAAATAAGACACCTACAGGCTCTAAAATATATCTGGAATGATGAGAAAGAAATGTCCCTCAAGCAACTGTGATCACTATTGCGACTGTGATCCGTCTTCAGACTGAATCTGCACCTCCCGATTGCTCTGCTTCTGCCCATGCTCCTGGAGAAAATGCACACTGCAGAATTTGCTGACTCCAGATGACTAGCAGAGTTAGCCTGAGGCTTCTGGGAAAATAAAGACTGAGGAACTAGCCTGGAGAAATCAGTGGTTGTAGTTATCTCCTTCAGTTTGGGAACTTACAGTCCCTAGGTATAGCTGAATTCTTGCTAGTCTCTTATTGCAACCTTTGTTTTCTGTTATCCCAGCTCCTAGTGCCAGCCTTAGAATCCCAATCATGCAGAAGTGTCAGTATATAAACCACAGACGCCAAGAACCCTTGAAGGATAATCTAGGATAATAGTTTGCAATCTATTTATCTTCGTATTAACTGAAAACATCAAGTTACAGAAATGATTTTAGTCAAAGCCATAAAAATTAATATATAATTTTTTTAAAAAAAATCAATGGGATAAATGTATTTCCAATGATGCGACAAAACTAAACTGTGGAAGCCAGTGTTTCTAAACAACAGAATTAGTTAACTCACCTAAGAGTTCATAGAAATCCTTCTAATAATGTTTATAGAAATTAGGTGAACAGCTGGTTAAAATGAGAACCACTAAAGGAAGACAAAATACGAGAGCATTTCAAACATAAATAATAGAACTAAAGAAGAGAGTGGTCGAGCTAAAATTTACAATGGAGGGTTTCAAAAGTAGACAAAACAAAACAGTTAACAGAATCAGTATCTGGAACGTGGAGCAATAGAAAACACACAGTCTTGCAAAAAACATAATTGTAAAAGATGAAGATGACAAAATATTATGGGATGACAGTGAAAGAAAAAATATTATGGGATGACAGTGAAAGAAATCATAGTCAAATCTTAGAATATAGATCTCAAGAAGATATGAGAGAGACAGTAGAAAACTCATTTGAACAAATAATTACTGAGAATTCCTCTAAATTGGTATAGGCATTCAATATTTTATGTAAAATTTTGAAGTTTTCAACAATAAACCCAAATACTCCAAAATATACTATATTAAAAATTAAAAAACTAAAGATATAGAGAGAATGCCTATATTTAATATTTAAGTTTCTATATTTAAAGTATCATGAAGGAAAATGAATCACACACAGAAAAACCCCTTTAAGACTGTCTGTGGATTTCTCAATGGAAACCTTGCAGAATAAAAAGGAATGACACAATATATTTAGTGCTGAAAGAAACAATTTCAACTAAGAATATCCCACTATATTATCACTCAGAATTGAAGGAGGAATAAATATCTTTTAAGACAAACAAAATTTTGACAAATTCATTGCTCTAAACAAGCCTATAATCTTAAAGGTATTCCAATAAAATTAAAAGAAATTCCACCTAGAAGCAGTAAGACACCAAAAACATACAACAAGGAGGAGAGAAAAGCTAACACTTGGACCATTAGAATATCAAGACCACTCTAACTAGTAGGTTATAAATCTAGATCCTTACATATAAACTTCATTTTTGGAATGGGAGGTCAAACATAATGCAGAAAGAAATCAAGATTCAAGAGATGAAAATAAGAGAAAAAATAAAAAACAAGACAAGAGTAACCCTGGAGCACCACCAGGTATAGCCCCCCAAACCAAAAGGAAACAAAAGAAAACTAAGTGCTGATACAAGACTTAATGGGGATGAACCTCAAGAGCATAAGTTTAGCGAAAGAAGCATGATGCACACGTCTTTATGACCCATCTACACAAGTTAACCAGAAAAGGTGAAGACAGAGACGTAGAGCAGATGAGAGGTGATCAGGGGCTCTGGGAAGGAGAAAAGACATGGTGACATAATCCATGTGGCTTCCGTTTGGATGCAAAAAATATTTTGACTCTGGGAAAGGTGGTGGTTGCATACTGTCAAGGTTCTAAATACTTTGAGTTGCACACTGCAACATGGTTCATTTTATATTATGTGGATGTTACTAAAATGCTTAGAGTCAAATGCCATCCTATACCATCCTATACCATATAATTACATATTGCACAATTCTGTTTCTATAAATCACAATATCTTAGAAAAGGAGGATAGATTACCAGTTGCAGGGGAAGGGAAATGAGAAAGAAATAGGAATCGTTATAAAAGGAACTCACAACTCCTTAATTGTGTATTCACCAACTAACACAAATGATGAAATACACATTAATTCATACATACACAAGCATACATGAATAACAGTTAGATTAGGAAATCTGAATAAAATCGATGGACTATATTAATGCTAATGTATGAGTTTTATAAAAATCAATGGACTATATCAATGCTAAAATATGATAGTTATGGAAAGTATACAAGAGATCACTCTATTATTTTAAAAATGAACATGAGTCTACAGAAATCTCAAATGCAATTATTGAGCTACATACATTTGAATGGTGAGGGTATAGGCACAAAGAACATGTAGAAGTATGTAAAAGCAGGGGAAGGTAGCTAGTGTAGACCTGGTCAGTGCAGCAGTTAATCAAATTTTAAACCAAAAGCCAACATAGCAATATTCATTTTATTCAAAGGTCAATGCATCAAATTAACTATAGGAGCAAAACCTGATTGCACAAAATGAATGCAAGAGACCATCTATCAAGAAACAACAACCTGACCATTCTGAGCCGTCAGTGGAGACTTCATGAGAGAAACTGCATAATTGAGAATATGAAATTAATTAATGGTTAAGTAAAGAAAGTACTATTCCTTACTACAAATAAAAAATTCTAGGCAAAACAGTAGCCCATTTTACAAATTATTTTTCAACCCTAAAGTTCTTTGGAAAAATATGATATATCTCAACACAAATCAAGCTTGCAGATAGAATAAAGACAGCACAGTGAAGTAGATCAATAGACTTCAGGTGGTTTTTGATAAAGATTAAATGAGATACTGTTATTTACTCCTGTGTCTAATTTACTCATTAACACATAGTGTTCACTTGTGACTGTCTAGTAGGATAAGCAACACTGCAGTACCAAGTATCTCCCAAGTCTCTCAGTCTCAACATGAAAAGTTTTATTACTCGCATAAATTGTTCACACAGATCTGGTAGCCTTGCTCCATCTTGCAGTTAAGCTCACATATGTATTCTCAGGGTCAATATAGGCAGGAAAGAAAGGTTTGAAGGGTTTTGTAAAATATTTGTAAGTGCTAACCTGGAGTGAGCTTATAGCATCACTTTTGCCTCCATCCCGTTGATCTAAACTGTCAGCTGGCTTTCAACTAACTGCAAACGAAGCTGGGTAGGTGGTCTTCTATCTGTACAGAATCATATAACAGAGTCAAAAGCATGCGATATTGGTGTCACAGCAGCCAATGAATGGGAAGACTGGCCTTCTGTTACAGGTAATATTTCCACGGCTGTTGCTTCCAATGCCATAACAATCACAGCTGTAAGCCCTGAGCACTAGCATGAGTGCTGGCCACTTTTCACTACTCCGGTCTGCACAGCCACCTAGCAAGTACGTTTATAGTGTATTATTATAAATCAAGATTCAAAGAATTTGAAATTGCCTGAAGTCACAAACTAATAAATATTTTTCTTATTCCCAGAACTTCCCCTACAAAAACAAGAGTTTCTTCCAAGAGGTTGGACCCTGGAAGATGGCCAGCCTTTGGCAGCTCTAAACTAGCTGCCTGCTACATAACCATTGGAATATCTGTAAAAAGCTTTCCTCCAAGGTAATTTTTACTTTGATTTACTGGTTGTGTTAAAACTGTTATTCTATAATGGTCAAGATGTTGCACTTAAAGAGAAAATTGCCCTAAATAAAAACGAATGATACTAAAAATCTCTTCTCTCCCGATGAAAAGATTCTCATGTATTTTGTTCTCCTTTGCGAGCACACTAAAAAAGCTTCTTAGGTCTATGATTTCCCAATTACCTCCTCTAGTGTTCACTGAGAGCAGAGACGAGGAGAGGATCATGAGGCTCGTCACATTTGATCTTTTCCAGGCTTCAGCAAACCTGTGAATCACTTTCATAAGCTAAATCAATATCAGGTGTCACCTGGTGGCAGGTAAGGGCAATTCGATGGCTTTTCTAATACTTGGCTGGCATTGATTTTTCCACATATCAGGAGAGGGAGGCTGGCGGGGGAGTGGAGGAGCAAGCCTGGGCAACATGACCCTGCAGCTCTGCAAGGCCAGGTCAGAGCATGGCAGGGCTCAGGTTACTTGCAGCTTCAGCCTCTCTCACCAGGCCCCTCTTCCCCAGGGCCCACGCTCCTGGACAACACAGCTTGGAGCCCAGGCAAGAAAGTTAACCTGAATCCTATCTGCACCAAGTGAAAAAGGCTAGTTGCTCTGCTGTCGCGGGAAGGGCTGAGCTGCCAGAAGGCCTGGTAGGATCTGCTCTTGCAGACTGGATCCAAGGACTGGATCTCAGAGCCTGGCCTGTGTGTATGGTCAGCATCACTGGGAAGTTGTGAGAAATGGAAGCTTTCAGGCCGCACCTGCTCAAACAGATGTTCCGGGAGGCAAGGCTCAGTAGTCAAAATGGGGACCCCATTTCCTACCTCTGAACTGGTCCCTTCAGCTCTGTCCTTTGCTGTTTTCCCTGGGAGAGCCAGACAGGTTGCTAAGTGCAGGCAGATCACAGAGAAGTTGCTGGAATGTAGAGCATAAACCCAGGTGAATGCAGCTCCCATTACAGAAAGCAGAGGTGCACAGTCCTGGCTTCTCTGCTGGGGGAAAGCTGCAGATCAGATGGCGGGTATCTGGAGCACACCTAAAGACCCTAATTTATTTGTTGCTAGATTGAATTCCAAAACAAATTCAATATGCCTTTGTTATGGGGAAGCTAGGTAGGCTTATGACTGAGAAACGATGGGACAGAGAACAACTTCTTCCTGCTGAATCCCTGGATTCTGGGCCTGCTCCCCCTCAACCCTCAGTACTTGCCACCACTCTCTTGTCTGGCCCCGCACTTCCTCTGGCTTCTTACCAGCCATTCCCCATTCAGAGCTGGAGAGAAACAGCACCAGCCTGATCATGGCTGTCTGCTTAAAATATTCCCCTCACTTCTAGTTGCTTCCAGAGAAAATCTACACCTGTTTGCTGCCATATCTGTCC
Organism: Cryptotis parvus; assembly: GCA_021461705.1. Classification (NCBI taxonomy): domain Eukaryota; kingdom Metazoa; phylum Chordata; class Mammalia; order Eulipotyphla; family Soricidae; genus Cryptotis; species Cryptotis parvus. The sequence continues at coordinate 88,926 of JAJIBD010025845.1, read as the reverse complement.
TCTATACATGCCCCTGGCCCTCACCGACTTCCCATCCTGCTGGTGGAGAGCACTGATGGCAGGAGGAACATGGTTCTCTTGTAAACTTGTCACTTTATTTCTTTCCCTTCTGCACTGCCTTCTGCGCTGTCCCAGTCTCTGTACGTGCCTGTCTCTAACACAACCCCGACACACTGTTGAAGTCTAGTCGACTGTGTGCCCAACCAGTGAGTAAGCTCTGGATGATGCAGACCAAGCCCAAAATAACTCTCAGCTGTGATGGCCTGAACCATAAATATTTATGTATGTTCATGCTGCAGATATGCCAAATAGTTATAATCACTCATGATGCCCCCAGCTTCTCTTCTTTGAGTATCACTTCAGACAGGAAATGAAGACATTAAAATTTCCATTGTTTTGTCTGCCTGGCCTAATTATGCACTAGTCATTCAGGTGGAAGACCCCTGGTGAAGTCATCTCATTCAGCCTCCTGCCTGTGAGGACAGGAGGAGCTTTCTGGGCTATTTACAGTCATTTATCAGTATGCCAGACTTGGCATGGAGAAAACGGGATCAGTTGCTGGTAGTAGGTGGTACCCAAACTGCAGAAGACACAATTTCCATGGGCACAACACAGAGCCCCAGGGTGTCCAACCTCGATTATTTTCCTCAGAGAGACCGTTTGAAAGGCATTGTGTGACACTCAACACGCAAGAAACTGTGTCTTCATGTCTTCTTTTTTTTCTCTAAATTTAACCCCATGACCTTTATTATCTGCATGATAAAAGATTCACGTGTGCAGTAGGAACAGTTTAAAATAAGCAGCTGCTCACCTGCTTCTTTATTTTGAGTCATATTTGTTTAGATACTGCTTTGGCTTTTAAAAGGGGACTGGTGCAGTAGGTAGATAGTTCCCAAGGGCACGGGCACATGCCTTGTAAGAGAGAGGCCATAAGTTTGATCCTTGGCACTATGTGGTCCTCCAAGCATCACTGAATGTGACCCTGTTGTTCCTACCAGCATAATCACTCCCAAAAATTACTTCATTTTTGGGCCTGAGCACAAACTATCATGCTTGCATAAGGGCTCAAGTGTTATTGAAGTGGTTTCTGGATCACTGGGCCCCAAAGGATTGCTGGCAAGAGTTCCCCAAAAGTGGGCCACTCAGGAAACATCAGTAGTTCTAATCTATCCTATAGATGGAGAGAGACTCTTGCTCATTGCTTGGTGGACACCCAAATCTTTCTGCAAGCAGAGCTTCATTAAAGATGCTTCCCAAAGCAGGTGAGGCAGATGTGACAAGGTTAAGTCTGACTAGCTTGTGGTTCTGGGAGTCATTAGAAAATGTCCTGAAAAATAATCGCATTTCCCGCCTTGGTATATACTTTCCCAAGAAATTCTGGAACCTCGTAATATCTGGAAAGTAAGGAAACAGGCTATGTCATCACCACTGGGATCTGCTGGCAGATGGGACCATCCCATGCCACTGTACAATCCCTCTAGCTGCAGTTTCTTATCCAAAGAGCCAGAGAGGTTACCTCCTGGCAACTATGTTCCACAAAGGGGGAGCAGAGTTTCTAAGATGCTCAGGTCCTCTCTTGCTTGTCTTGGTCTTGCCAACCATCCAGGCTGTTCTCCCAGGAACCCCTTTCCCTCTGCTCAGGGTGGCACTGGGGGGACTCTCAGGGTTCGCCTGGGTAAGCTCTGGTCACTACTGTATTAGTCAGGGAGGTCAGGTTATGAAGCATCAACAAAAGTCTCAACAAAAGTGATTTACTTCAGGAAGAGGGTTCTGTTGAGGTTATGACTCAAGGACTAAAGGTAATGTAGAGGTATCATAGCAATGCATGTTCTCATCACCACAATGGGAAGAAATCCGGCTCTGGAGGTCTCCACTGGAAAGACCACAATTCACACTCACTCACATTTCATTGGTCAATGCAAATCACACAGCTACACAACCCCTCAAAGGAGAGAGAGGCATGATCCTTTTTGTGCTCCAAGAGAAAGAGCAAGCTAAAAAAATTAGGGGTATTTTCACACCCAGCCTGTCACGGAACCAAGTGACACATCTCCACAAGCATGAAGAGTGCCAGACTCCTATGGCGCTGTGTGTCCAGAGCTAGGCAGAACATGTGTCCACTTCTAGATATGAGCCTTGTCTGGTCAGGGATGGTCCTTTCCACCCCAGGGTAGCTATAATTACAACCCATGCCATGTCATCTCTGCTACAGAATCCCTGGATTCTGGAGAGCATGAAACACATTTCAGCTCCATAAAGTCTATTTCAGAACCTCATGAAAGAAGACCTATTCTTTTAAGGGAATTATTTAAAAAAAAGGAAAATCCTAGCACCTCCTGTCCTCACTTGTCCCAACGCCAAATAATTCTGTCCTTTCCATTCTTACTTTCCGACAGCATGAAGCATTTGTAGATCAACATAGTAAAAACAAAACAAAAAACAGTTAACGAACATTGAAAATGGAAAGGCAATATCATATTCTGGGGGACGGGGAAGTGAATAAAATAGATCTGCAACCCACAGACTCGCCCCCAGAGAGACTGTCTAGGAGACATACCCAGTTGAGCTGCAGGCTATGATATAATTAGAACAATATTGCCCAATTGCAAAGACATGTGCCTGTTTGCATGAAATAGAAGCATCTGTTGAAATTATTTGAGGTGTCCCATCGCTAATTAAAAGAGCTTTCCTTTTTAGAGAATGCACCATATGGGTGTAGTTGAATCTTGGGCTGCTCGATGTGAATGAGAACTGGGGGAGTGAGCAGGGCAGGTGTATGGTGAGGAATACCCCAGAAATTCTGATCTAGTCTTCCAAAAATTCTCCACCCAAGGAGGCGTGGGAGTGGAGAGGTGTTGCCAGAGGCTGTTTTAGTGACACAGGGAAAGGAGCACACCATTGCAAAGGGCACCCCATTGTATCTGTGATCCCCTAGAGCTTTGCCCCTGGGAAACTTGCTCTGGGGCTTTTAATTATGATGTAACTAAAAGGTACTTTCCAAATAAATGGATCAGCTACTGAATTCATGGGACCCTGTACAACATAAAAATGTGAGACTCCTTACACCTCCAAAAAAAGATTAATGATTTCAAGATAATGATAACTGAACATTAAATTGCACAGGCCAGACACTCATAAGATAGTTAAGACAGAGGCAAGATCTTCCAGGAGAAATGAGGACCAAGAGATGAAGAGGTTAGATAATAGCCTTCCCAAGTGTGAGCCTTGCGCATGACAGTCTGCAAGGGACTGCCACATTAGTACCCTGCTCACACCACCCCATTCAGGCTTTTGGCAGCATAGATTCAGAGAGGTATGGACTTGCTCCAATATCTTCTGTAGTAAAACACAGATGTCAACTTCTGGGGCTATATGTTTCTCCCCTACATTGCACCTAATCTACCCAGAAAAATCCACCTTCTATGGACTCTTCTTATTATTATTTCCTCCCAGAGCATTCATATTCAGAAACTCAAGTGCACTCCATTCAGCATAATGAAGTAATTCAAAGAGGTACCAAGAAAAGGAAAAGTTAGTATTGGACTGTAAATAGATACGCTCAAGACACATTATAAAAGATGGGCAGGAGAGATAGTGCAGCGTTTATGGCATGTAGCTTGCTTGTAACTCACCTGGGTTTAAGCCCTGGGACACACAATCTCATAAACATTTCTAGCTGTGGCCCTGGAGGCTCCTGTGTACTGCAAGGATCACCTTAGTGTCCTGGCACTATAGGGACCTGGTAGAACCACATTATTGGGCCATACCATGAATCAGCATCACCAGGAGGAACTCTGAACCTCCTGATCCCCTGACTATTTCTTGGGACGCTCCCCAAAAAGTAACGATGAGAACTAGAGAGATAGTACAGGGGGTGAGGACGGTGCTTGCCTTGCATGTGGCTAACCCCAGTTGAATCCCCAATACCACCTATAGTCCCTCAAGCACTGTGAGCAATGATCCCTAAGCATATAACCAGGGATAATCTTTGAGGATAATTAGGTGTGACTCCAAAACCAAAGTGAATAGATTCTTTCAAGTCTCCCTAGTTAGTAATAAGTTATTCAAGATAGAATATCTAATCAACGTAGGCTGAGACAGTCCAAAACTGGAATATTCAGGAAACAAATATAGAATTCTTCATATCTATATCTATATCTATATCTATATCTATATCTATATCTATATCTATATCTATATCTATATCTATATCTATATCTATATCTATCTATGTATATATATTTCTTTTTCTATGTATGGACCAGGGAGATAGGTCAATGGGCTGGAATGCTTGTTTTGCATACAGAGCTTCAGTTTCAATCTCTGGTACCACATGCTCTCACAGGTACAAACCCATGAGTGGCCCCTGAGCACTGCCAGGTTTGGTCCCCAAACTCCCAAAACAATAACAACAGCAACAAAAAGATTGTGAGGTCAAGGCAATAGATACTGAATTAAGGCTCTTGAAATAGGACTACTGTTTGTTTTTTTAAGTTCAAGGGACTACAGCCTTTCTAGACCCAGCTTATATATATATATATATATATATATATATATATATATGTATATATATACATATATATATTTATATTATAACACCTTGAGATATACAATTACAAAGATGTTCATGTTTGGGTTTCAGTCTTAAAGTGTTCCAGCACCCATCCTTGCAGCAGTGCCCATTTACACCACCAATGTCCCCAATTCTCTCCCACCTCCCCTAGCCTGCCTCTATGGCGTTCTTTATCTCTTTTCCTCTCTTTCTCTTTCTCTCTCTCTCCCTTCTCTTACACACTGTGGATTGCAATACATACATTTAGAGGTTATCGTGTGTATCTTTTTGCCTATATTCAATGCTCAGTTCTAGGCTAGTATTATCACTTTCAACAATTATTAGCGCACTGTTCCCTTCTCCGTTTTACCTAACCTCTGACTCCCACATGTTTGTGGTAGATTCCACCTTTGAAAAGACCTCCTGATCCATGTTTTGCCTGACCTTGTATATTGGTTTCATACTATATATATATTTTTATATCATGCAAATGATATTTTTATATCATCCGAATCAACCAGATGCCATTGGGCTACATTGGCACGTGATAGGGTCCAATGGAAATGTTACTGGTGCCCACTCGAGCAAATCGATGAATAACGGGATTCAAGTGATCAAGTGATCAAGTGATCATGCAAATAAATGTAGTCATTCTACTGCATTCATTAATAGGATATAGATACCAGTGTTTTAATAAATATGGGAAATGGTAATGGCAGATTAAAACTCACCACTGAATATACACAAAGAGACTTAAGTGATAAACTCTAAATATCTGCAGGGCTAGCCACAATGTGTAAAATAAGAGGGAGAGAGATGCAGAGACAGAGAGAGAGATAGAGAGAGAAAGAAAGGAAACTGGGGTACCTGCTATTAAGGCGGGTGGGGGACGGGAGGAGGGGTACATTGGTGGTGGAAATGGGGCACTGGTGGAGGGATGGGTGCTGGAATACTGTATTACCAAGAACCAATTATGAACACCTTTGTAATTGTATGTTTCACGGTGGTATAATAAAAAAATTTAAAAAAAAAATAAATGTAGTCATTCTATATCTGTCTTTTTCCTTCTGGCTAATTTTACTCAACATGATCTTCTCCATGTCCATCCATTTATAGGCAAATTTCATAACTTCATTTTTCCTAACAGCTGCATAGTATTCCATTGTGTAGAGCATTCCAAAGTTTCTTTACCCAGTCATCAGTTCTCGAGCACTCTGGTTGTTTCCAGATTCTGGCTATTCTATTTCCTGCAAGAGCTTGAAAAGGACTGGCAGTAGGTCCTCCTTAAAGGTTTGGAAGAATTCACTAGTGAATCCATCTGGACCTGGGCTTTTGTGTTGGGGCAGACTTTTAATTACTGTTTCAATTTTCTTGATGGTGACAGGCTTATTCAGGTATTGCAGGTCTTCTTGTTTCAGCTGTGTGAGGTTATAGGACTTCAGGAATTTATTCATTTCTTCTAGGTTCTCATGTTTCATGGCATATAGGCTCTCAAAGTAATCTCTGTTGATCTTTTGGATTTCTGTGGTTTCTGTTGTGATGTCCCCATTTTCATTTTTGATTCTGTGTATTTGGGTTCTCTTTCCCTGTTCTTACAAGTCTTGCCAGTGGTTTGTCGATCTTGTTTAGTTTTTCAAAGAACCAACTCTTGGTTTCATTAATCTTTTGGATTTTTTTTTGGGGGGGTGTTTCCAGCTCATTGATTTCCTCTCTCAAGTTTTATTATTTCCTTCTTTCTGCCTGGGTTGGTCTCCTTTTTGTTGGTCTTTTTCTAATATTTTGAGCTGTGAAGTCAGGATAGTTATGTGGGCCTTTTCTTTTTTTTGTGACGAATACTTGCAGAGCTATGAACTTTCCTCTTAACACTGCTTTCGCTATGTCCCACAATTTCTGATAATTGGTGTATTCATTTACATTTGTTTCCAGGAATCTTTGGATTTCCTGTTTTATTTCTTCTATGACCCATTGGTTGTTCAGCAATGAGATGTTCATTTTCCAGGTGTTTGGGTTGATTACCTATTTCTGTGTATGGTCAACTTCCATTTTCAGTGCAATAGTTCAGAGGGTAGGGGCACTTGCCTTGCACACAGCCAACCTAAATTCAATACCCAGGATCTCATATGACCTCTGAGCCCACCAGGAGTGATCTCTGAATAGAAGAAGCAAAAGAAATTTGAGGGAGGAGAGTTTTGTGACATGCCAATAGTGCTCAGGGGCTACTCCCAGCTCTGTGCTCGAGGGTTGCTCCATTGTGTTCAGCAGACCTCATGGTATCAGGGATGAAGACGAGGACTGTTGCATGCAAGGCAATCACCTCAGAACCTATTCTATCTTTCTGTCCCCAGAAGAATAATTAAAAAATTAAAATGTTGGAGGGGTTAGTTATTCCTTATTTTAGTAAAATTTAACTTCAACAAGCAAGAAAATTTGAAAGAAGTGGAAAAGGTAGACATATGGATTCAAGGCGCAGAACAAATAATACAAAAATATGCTATACATATTTTATCAACAGAGTTTTGACAATGATGCTAAGATAATTCAATAAAGAAATGAAAGTCCTTTAAAATGATATTTAGATTGGTATGTTCTAAAAAGTAGTAAGCATTAATAGTTCCCTGACAGCATACAAAATGATGGACCCCGAATGAATCATAGACCTAAATCTGAAACTCAAGAAAATAAAATTTCTAAGAAAAAAGCAACCCAGATGAGTATCTTGGTGATTTATGTATATGCACAGGTTTCTTAGAGTGAAAGAATCATGAACCACAAAAAAATGAAAAATCCAACTTCATTAAAATCAAAACCTTTTGCTCCTTGAAAAAAATCATTAAGAAAACAAAGAAGCAAGCCACATGCTGGCAGAAAATACTTACAATACATGTCAAACAAAAACCTTGAATCCAGGTTAGATCAAAAGTTTTTCAGCTCAGTAAGATGGCAAATAAACCAATAATAACAGAGGCCATTAAAAACAAATGTGAAACCACTTCCCTAAAGATATCAAGTGGCCAAATACTCCACATCAATAGTCACCAGGATAATGCACATTAAAATCACAATGAACTATCACTATATTATCAACAGAAGGTCTAAAACTGAATGGTTCATCATCTTTGACAGAACATGGTGATGCTGTTTTAATAGGTAAGGACAAAATGAACCATAACAAGAAGGGATGCCTGATTTTCCTCCAACTCTTAGTATACTTTCTTTTTTCTCTACTAGCACATGTGTGAAACAAGGTACTTGCTTCAAGATTATGGCAATCTTTCTGACGCACAGACACAATGAAGCATGCATTTGTGAGGCTTATTAAATGGATCTCTGTTAAACAGAGCTTAGAAGGAGTTTCACAAGAGTAACAGGAGAACAACTAATGGGATTCCAGCAGATTGGATCTTGTCTGCAAGGGAAACTTCCCAGCAATAACTTCTGTCCCTTGGGTTCTCTTTCCTGAATCTCATTTCGTTTGGTTACTATGAACAAAGGAACATCCAAAAACATGACCAGCTTCACTCCAAAAATGGAGTGCATAACCAGGATACAAACACAGGCAGCCTGACCTCAGGCTGGAGTATCTTACTGAGATACTCCCCTACCCTGGGCAGGCTCTGCCCTGGAGCACCTAGATATGCTGCCTGGACACCTGTCTAGATTATCAAGGTGGACTCTTCTACACTAGAGGTGTGTGGAGTCCCAGTATCAGCCATCTGTTTAAGCAGGGCGTCATCTTATGCTTTGGGTACAGTGGTTTGCCATATGGATTCAATATTGGATTGGGTCCTTCAGCAGGGACTATTTCGCATTAGAGTAAAATGTTGATGAACCACTATCAGGGAGGACTTGTGGCAAGTCTTGGGGGTAATGAGGGTGAAGTGGGTTAGAGGGTCATACTTGGTTGTGTTAAGCGGTTATTCCTGACTCTTTACTCAGAAGTGACTCCTAATGGTACTCAGGAAGACATATGTGGTGCCAGCAATTTATCACTGCTAAAGCTAAAGGAGAGGCAAGTGACTTTCCTGTACCATCGTTCCAGCCTCTTCTTTGTTCTGTGGCAGAACAGAGCTTTAAAAGCCTCAAGGTCTTGTGTGTTTTTGTTGAAGATCTTAGCATCTGTGTTCTCAAGGGTTGGTTGTTTTTCCTTCTTGTTGTCTCCCTGTTTGGGTTCAGGGTGTATGCGTGGAGCTGTTGGGGTGTTTTGTTTTTCTTTCCTGGAAGAGCTTGAACAGGCTGGCAGTAGGTCCTCCTAAAGGTTTGGTGAATGGTGCATCGGTGGGTGTGTGGGCGACTTATTACTGTTTCATTTCGATGGTGTGGCTTTTGGTTTGGAGGTTCTGTTCATCGTGGGAGGTTAGGAGTGTGTTTTTTTGTGTTTTTTTTTGGGTTTGGGGGGGGGGGGGGGGGGGGGGGGGGGGGGGGGGGGGGGGGGGGGGGGGGGGGGGGGGGGGGGGGGGGGGGGGGGGGGGGGGGAGACTGTCGGTGGGTTGGGGAGCACAGTTAACATAAAGGAAAAAACGAGAGCCCATATGAGAAGCACAGCTGAGAGTGCTTGTAATACTCAGTGCTGGAATCGGGGAAGTGACAGAGCCCACAAGGGAGAAAATCCAAGAGTTGAAATAAGAGACCAACTTGTGACCTGTACTCATGTGTTTCCTGGGTCCTCTGTTTATCTGAGAGATGGTATCTGATCAACTGTTTTGTGGCTATTCAAAGGATTTGCCAGAAAGTTATACCTCATACTTCTTCAAACTCCTTGGCCCACTTGAGTGCTAATTAGAAAAAGAAGAAATAGCACAATTTGTGTGCTTAAGTCTGAAAAGAAGCAAATTAAGCAGCTGGGAAATCCAGATTTTTTCTCAATAACTATCTACAGATATAAGAACAAAGAATAATCTAATCTGTTTAAATGCAAAACTTGGAAATGATTGTTTTAACCAGTGTGACTTTGTATATTCTGAATGGAAATGATTGTGTTTCTGAATCAAATTTTCCAATATAATCAACCTCCTTGATAAATATTACCCAAACAAATTTAAAGGAAACAAGGAGAACTTCCCTGTCGCAACTTAAAAGTATTAGAAATTAGTTTCTAATTTGTCCTCAAGGAAACGTTCTCAAACCTTTCTCAAGTACATCATATTCCCTTGGATCTGCTTCCTTCTCGAGACGTGTCAACTTCAGTGTAACCAGCATCTGTGCTCCCGCCCTCCCTAGAGAGAGGTTAGGAGACACATCAAAGTGGCAGATGCTAGGAAGGGACTCAGCCACAGGGGAAGTGTCAATGATCAAGAGGTTAGAGGGGACCAGTCAGTGAGAAGGGCAGCCTGAGTTTGGGCAGATAAAAGAACAGACAAGGAATGCTGAGAAAGAATTGTCAACTCTTTGTACACCAACAAGTTGTACAACACAAGAGGCAAAGGCAGACCCAAAGTGGCTTCCAGTAGCCCTCCTAATTCATGGGAGAAGTGGTTTGCTTCTTGGTTTCTTGACTGCTCAACCATGCCAATGGTAGGGTGGAATAGTTAGCATTTCTGTTGTCCTGTGTTGCTGTGAGAACCTCAGTGCTGGCATCAACTGCATAGCTGATTGGAGCCTGTGAGAATGGGAGAAAGTTACTATGCTTATTCTAGATGAGACAATTGCAGGAGGAAGTTTTGCCCTACTGTGCTTTTGCACAATATAGGAAACTCAGGTCTCAGAAGAAAAGTAAAATCTCCCAGACTAGAATTAAAACATCTCTGCACAGAGATTATTGAGGTGAACTTGCCCTGACCTGTCGACATGAGTATTGGCCCTAGAGCCAAAGCAGACTAAGCCTGAAGATCTCCTCTTGTGTATGCATTAATCTTTAGTTCTGGGTTTGGGTGAATTTCCTGGGGTGGAGGTTAAGTTTTCAAGTTGATGATAGTATGTGGGAAAGTTTCAGTTTTTACAACAAGTATGGATTGATCACAAGCACCAGATGAACCTCTTCCAGTCTGTTGTTAACTAAAGTAGTTCCTTGAACTAGTGTTTCCACTGTCAAACCTGTCTGACTTGGCTTTTTATGTCCCCCCTGCCTGAATAACCTCATGCCACCCTGAATTGTCACATCCCTTAAAGCAGTAAAAATGCGATAATTTCCACCTTTGACAAGACCTCCTGAAAAGATACACATGACAACCCTTTAATGTATGTTCTGTAATTCATAGTCTGGAGGGGAAGGAAAAGAGAAAGAGAGAGAAATGGAAAGAAATAAAGAACATGCCATGGAGGAGGGCTGGGGGAGGGGGAGGGAACCCGGGACATTGGTGGTGGGAGATGGGCACTGGTGGCGGGATGGGTGCTGGAACACTGTATGACCAAAACCCAAATATGAACTTTTTAATTGTATATCTTTGTAATTGTAAAAATAAAAAAAATTCAAAAAAATATGATGAATTAAAAAAAAAGCAGTGAAAATGCCTTGCTCTCTCTTTGCCTGAGTTAATACAATATCAGGTGTCTACACCAGGTAAATATACATTGTCTGGAAGTGAGTTGCTTTTGGAGAACTCTTTAGTGACAAAAATAATACTTGGTGCTTCTTATACCCCCTTGTGGGTTCTCTGCAGAATCTTGCACACTTATGTGTACACAGATGACCTTCAGTAAATGCTTTCTGCAAATAACTGAACTATCTGAGTGATGTTAATTAGAACAGAAATCAGAGACAAAACCATGAGAATTCCCATTCCCTCCTTCCCCACCACCATTCTGTGGAGATACTCTTAGGGTTAATGCTCTTGATATGTGTATTATTAATAACATCTGATAAATATTCAGCATTTATTAGCTTCTGGATGCTTTCTATGTACATGCATTTAATCTTTACAACAAACGTGTGAATTATCTATTATAATTATTCCCATTTCACTAATGAGGTACTTGAAGCAGAACAAAGCAAGATAGCTTGCCCAGAGTGCCTGCACAGAATGTAATCATTTAACCCTTTGCTATGCTCACACAGAATGTAATCATTTAACCCTTTGCTCTATCAGCGCAGAGGAGAGAGGATGTCTCTAGCACAGCTGTTTCCTGTGGTTTCTACTGCAGTTATGTTAGGATTGATCTTTGTGTACCTCCTCCATCTCTAGATGATACTGATTTCTTCCTGGCAGTATCCTAATGGTAGACAAGCCAGCACACACATAAGATCAATTTCTGAACCAATCAAATTTATCTAAATTTGTTCTGGATCAATGCAAGTCCTATTCTGCAAGTCCCATGAGGAAAACAAAATGTAGATCAAAATCTCTTGCTAAAAATTCCAGACCACTAGCACATACTTTCTGGCCCTGCTGGTGATTGATTACGTTGAGGACCCATTGAAAGAATTAATCCACCTATTGCAACAAAGTCATGTTTCCATATTCATATAGATAAATCATACCTTTTTTTTTTTTCTTTTTGGGTCACACCTGGCAATGCTCACGGGTTTCTCCTGGCTCTGCACTCAGGAATTACTCCTGGCAGTGCTCGGGGGACCATATTGGATGCCGAGGATTGAACCTGGGCCAGCATGGGCTATTGCTCCGGCCCGATAAATCAAACCTTACCCCAGGAAATAAACTTAAATTCTCTCAGTTAATCCTACCGAAATTCTAATAGGATGGGTATAATTATTATTTCCATTTAAAATGTAATAAAACTAATGCAAATTGATGTTTGCTAAGCTGTACACGCTCATGGGTAGTTCAAGCTTTACTCCATAACTAAATATTTGATCATAGATACCTCTATTTCATGTTTATTTGAAAGTTATTTATTTATTTGCTTTTTGGGTCACACCCGCGATGCTCATATTTGGGTCATACTCCTGGCTCTGCACTCAGGAATTACTTCTGGCGGTGCTCGGGGGACCATATGAGATGCCGGGATCGAACCTGGGGCCGGCATGGGCGGCCATTTGCAAGGCAAATGCCCTACCTGCTGGGCTATCACCCGGCCCCCTGAAAGCTATTTTTATTACAACTAGGATCTATAATTATACAATGGTCTTCTCAGTATTCCTTACACACACTCACACCCAGTCATCCTCAAAGTAGTTTCAAGGCCAGTGTCACAGCCTCTGGGAATCCAACTGACCTGGGCCTTACCCCACCTGCACCAGCAAAGTGAATCACTTCTTCCTGGATACTCTCACAGCATGGAGTGTTTACTTTACGGAACTTTTCTTGGCTATGTGATCAAGGCCTTCGGCAACACACAGCAGAGATGCCAACTATAATCCCACTGGAAAGTGTTAGTACTTTTCAAAAACTCAGAATCCCTTCTACTCATTCTTTTTTCTTGAAAACATTCATTTTAAGGAACCATGACTTCCTAGAGCTAGAGTATTTGGTTCCTTTTTACTCCTTCCTGTCTCTGTGGAGCCAGGCAATGTACCTCCACCTAATGCCGACATCCAAGCATTTATTAAAGGGTGGAAATTTGATTCACCACTCCCAGAGCTCCATGTCTAGCACAGATTTTATGGCACTACACAAGTGGCGGTTCAATGGTGTGTGCAAGCTTTGCTTTCCTTTAGAATCAATGCAAGTTTTACAGAATCTTACCTGAGTCCTCAAAGGCCCATAAAGCCCTTCATGGGGCTCAAGAGAATTGTTCCCTGTAAGATTTTAAAATTGTTTCTAAGTGACTTATCATTTACGCAGACACATACTATTCTTTAAAATTCATATTGATTTTAGAAACAGTCCTTTAATTGCTACCAAAAAGAAATTACATTTTCCAGGCTGTAAATCTGTTTCACTCCCAACATTAAATTCATCATCTCTGTAAATAATTTTCTCTTATTATGCATATGTATTAACCAAACTATAAATAGCATCATTAGTAGGTCCATGGTTGCCTTAACAATCAGTGACCCATGAATTTGATATAGTAAAATTGATTCCTTGCGAAATTTTCTCATAAATGATATGGCCATTCCTACTGAATGTCTGAACAAATGAAGATTAGAGACTCTTTACCTTCCATTTCTTCATGGACTTCAATATATTACTGTAAAGCAGAGATTTTCATAGAATCAAGCATCTATGAAAGCAGCCCTTTCTTTAAAAATCCCCTCCTTTAGCAGCATGCATATTCATTTTTATTTGAATATTCAAACTCAACTTTGAAGTTTTAAGAAAAAGTCATCTCTACATTGCACTCACATCTAAACACACAGGCAACCTTGGGGCCCTCAACCTGAAGTCTGATGGCCAGTTGTGAGAGGATATAGGAGAAGAGGTTGTCGAGGAGAACTGAGAAAGTCCAAGATTATTCCTACAACAATCCACTGACAACACAGAGGATACCACGCAACAACACGTGAAGACAGCCAGGATGTCATTTCAGGAGAAGAAAGGAAAATTGTGGTGCTCTCTGTGGTGGGATCAAAGCAACAAAGTAGGCATGTAGACAGAGACCAAAGAAATCTGGAGAAAATGAAACCATTAGGGTGCTCATATTGTACATTTGCCTTCTTTTCCTTTCTTCATCCTTCTCCTTATTCCCTTTATACTTATTATTGTTGAATATAATTTAAAAATACTGGGAGATTGAGACTGAGACAGACATGGGGCAGAGCTGCTATTGGCTCTCCCTGTGCCCAGCCGCTCATGAGGGTTCTAGCACTGGCCCGCCACCCCAGCAGAGCCTCACAACAAGCCAGACGTCCCCCCCACTCCATGAGGGGCCTCCATTTTCCACATCCAGACTTCCCCTTCATCAGAACTCCACCCAGCAGAAGAGCCAATTATAGCCCGGCCACGCGATTAATCAAAAATGCTGGATTTTGAGATGACTACAAGAGTAGGCTACCTGGACAGCAGAGCCTGGCAAGCTACCCATGTCGTATTTGACATGCCAAATACCAGTAACAATTCTCATTCCCATGACCTGATGAAATGGTTTGAGGCTCTTTATGTTCCTGGAGCAAGCAGGTGCCCTTGGGCTCTACTTGCATGAGACAGGTCATATGGAGATGTTACTGGTGCCCGCTCGAGCAAATCGATGATGAACGGGAAGACAGTGATACAGTGACAGTGGGAGATTGGGTAAACAAAGAAGGGAAGGAAAAGTTACATTAAAATGCCTTACTCTTAGCCTAACCAACCCACGACTCTAAGGAAGCTGAATGGTGTAGTTCATTACAAACCTGGCGTCTAATCTGGCTGCTCACCACAGTGAGAAGTTACAGAGGGAAGCCTCCATCTCAGGTACGTGGTTCCTCGGTGCTCACATCTCCACAGCACTGGGCACAGGGGGCACTCAAGCAGCCCATCCCATAGATGCCTAGGGGCATTTCTTTATGTTTATGCTAAACATGGACTTATTTGGGCTCTATGGGGCCCGCCATTTTCCACATCCGGACTTCCCTCTCGTCACAACTCCATGCAGCAGACCAGACTATCACAGCCCGGATCATCGACAGCCACCCTGCAGCAGTTTTTTTTTTCAATCCGGCCCAGGTATGCTGAACCAGAGACTCTCAGACATGGGGCAGAGCTGCTACTTGCTCTCCCTGTGCCCAGCTGCTTGTGAGGTGCCCGGAAGGCATGGCGGGTTCTAGCCCTGGCCTGCCATCCCAGCTGAGCCTCACAACAAGCCAGACCACCCTCCCCCACTCCATGGGGCCCGCCATTTTCCACATCCGGACTTCCCTCTCATCACAACTCCACCCAGCAGACCAGACTATCACGGCCCAGATCATCGACAGCCACCCTGCAGCAGTTTTTTTTTTCAATCCGGCCCAGGTATGCTGGAACCAGAGACTCTCAGACATGGGGCAGAGCTGCTACTTGCTCTCCCTGTGCCCAGCTGCTCGTGGAGGCGCCTGGGAGGCATGGCAGGTTCTAGCCCTGGCCTGCCACCCCAGCTGAGCCTCACAACAAGCCAGACCACCCTCCCCTACTCTATGGGGCCCACCATTTTCCACATCTGGACTTTCCTCTTGTCACAACTCCACCCAGCAGACCAGACTATCACAGCCTGGCTTGTGCGGCCACTGCGGCCGCGTGGTTTATCAATAAATGCTTTATTTAGAGGTGACTACAACAATATGCCACCTGCACAGCAAGCCTGGCAAGCTGCTCGTGTAGTATTTGATATGCCAAATATCAGTAACATTTATATTAGGTCATTCCCATGACCTAATATAATTGTTTGAGGCTCTTTATGTTCCTGGAGCGGGCGGATGCCTTTTGGGTTCTACTAGCATGAGACGGGACATATGGAGATATTACTGGTGCCCGCTCTAGGAAATAGATGATTAACGGGAAGATAGTGATAGTGATGGACTTATTTAAAATATATGGGAGGGTAGTGTTAATTATAAAATTATAGATAGAAATACTGTTTTTATTATTATTATTATTATTATTATTTTGCTTTTTTGGGTCACACCCGGCAATGCTCAGGGGTTACTCCTGGCTCTGCACTCAGGAATTACTCCTGGTGGTGCTCAGGGGACCATATGGGATGCCTGGGATCGAACCCGGGCTGGCATGAGCCGGCCGCGTGCAAGGCAAACGCCCCTACCCGCTGGGCTATCGCTCCGGCCCCAGAAATACTGTTTTTATTGACAGGATGAGGCCATAGTTCGAAAGAGGGCATGAGATGACGCCCAAGGAGACAGGGGCTTGCTCTACGAGAGCTTCTTCAGCAGCCAGGGAAAACAGATGCTCAGGATTTGAGTTGACCCTTGAAAAAAATGTTGAGAAATAGCTTTGGTTGATCTGGAAGCAAGACCCTTCAATCCTGCAATGAAGACCGAAGGTATGTGCTCGGTTCCTAAAGGCACAGGGCAAGGTGTGGGGTGATCTGGCTGAAAGGCAGAGTTTAGAGGCTGGAGCGATAGTACAGCAGGGAGGGCGTTTGCCTTGCATGCAGCCAACGGGGATTTGATCCCTGACATCCCATATGGTCCCCTGAGATCCGCCAGGAGTAATTCTTGAGTGCAGAGCCAGGAGTAACCCCTGAGCATTGCCAAATGTGACCCAAAAAAGCAAAAAGAAAAGAGAAGAAAAGAAAGGCACAGAGTTTAGCCTGCAAGGTTCCCCTTAGGTCTCCTACACTCTGCCAGGTGCTACTATGATTTCAGAAGATGATGAGAAAGAAAATTGGTCAGAAGCAAGTAGATCAGGACAAAATGCTGAATTTTCAGGTACAAGAAGTTCTATGAGTCACACAGAATTAATTTAAAAGAGAACAAAGCCTAACAACATGATTGTGAAATTACAAATGCATACACAAATCACAGTTAAATCAGCAAAAGCTGGCACTTGGATATATCTGTACAGTCTATATTAAAACAAAAGATAGAATATTTTTGTTACTTAACAAAGTTTCTTCATGCTCATTTTCAGTCAATTCCCTCACCCTGAGCAAACATTATTCAATTCTAGCTAACAGAATCTTTTGTTTATTCTTAAATAACATAAAAATGAGTTCACACAGTAGGTCCTTTCTTGCTTCTGTCTTCTTTTTCTCAGTGTGTTTTGAGATTCATTTGTCGATTTTTTTACAAAATATTCTATTCATGATGCTCAAAACACCAAATAAACGAAGATGTATTCAACCAGATAAAGGATATTGATAGACAATCTATATCATGTGCTTAGTACTACATAAGGCTTAGTACTACCTAAGGCTTAGGTTCTTTCTTAGTTTCCAGGCTACTATGACAGAGCTCCATGAACTGGGCAAGTTATGTGCCAAAATTTGGAACCTTGGAGTTTGCCAAGTGTGGATGCCTGCAGCTGACTCAGATCTGGACGCTATTTCTGCAGTGTTAGACTGCTGACTTTCAGAGAGGAGGCAGGGATGGGGACAGGCAGGGGGACAGAGAGAGGGAAAACGTCTTGCTATAAAACCACTCATCTTAAACACATTATGAGGGTCCTGCCTTTACTACCTCATCTATGCCCCCAAAGCGCCACCAAGTCCCCTAACATTTGGAGTTAGAGCTTTAAGCTATGAATTTTAGGGGACAGTTCTTTAGTCTCATCATGGTCCTATGCTAGTCCTTCTGTCCCTCTGTTTGTCAGTTCATACTCAAGACTCAGGTCAGTGTCAGCAAGAACAACTCAGAGCACTCTGTCTCCCTAATGGTGCTACAATGCAACTGTTTAACATTGACCCTTGAAATCCATGTCTTAGAACAGCTATCCCATTTCACCGTTACATATTTGCAGTTCTCATCACAGGTTATGGCAGTTACCTTCTCTTTCTACACTACTTCTTAGTCTAAAAAACAACCCCAATAAGCAAAATATACTTTTCTTAGGAAATAAAAAAAACACAGATGATGTCTATTAAAGGCCCCAGTCCATGGTGGGGCCGGTGGACCCTGGGTTTGTGAGTTCTGCCCTCTCTTTACCACTGTGAAGCACCTATTCCCTCCAAAGAGTCTCTGGGTCCCAGAGTTAAGGGAGCAAAGGGGAGACCAGCTGTGGAGGTCTAAATGGTAAAGAATATCATTCTTTATTCTTTATTGGAGTTGCACATGTTCTCGTCTCCTGCCTCAGGGGTCCTCACAGCAGCCCCCTCTCTGGGAGCAGCGGCCTTGTCAGCTCCTGCTGTCTTGTAGTTGCTGTTCTGCTCCTCTGCTCTCTGGATGGGGGGCAGCTCAGGGCTTCCCAGATGCCTCCACAGCTCTCTCTCTCTCTCTCTCTCTCTCTCTCTCTCTCTCTCTCTCTCTCTCTCTGTCTGTCTCACTAGAGGAACTAGAAACCTCCGCCTGGGTTCTCTGGGATCATCTCGGTCGCCATGGCAGCTCCCAGCACTGACAGTCCTTAGTTAACTGCACCTCTGCAGTGTCTGTTCTCTCAAGGGTCAACTCACCCCCCCCCCCCCCCAATGCTTGGGAAACTTTATTTTTATAGGGAAACTTAGACATATACACAAATGTTCAAGGTCCACTATTTTTTTGCTGCGTTCTTTTCTCAAGGTTCCACTCTTTTGCCTAAACTAAGGACTCATTCCCATTCTCAATACATGCGATTGGGCACCGAACTCCTTCAGACTTAATCCTTCTGCCCAAAGTCTCTGCTTAGCACTGACCTAGAGACCAAGCTCAGTGTTAATGAGGCAAATGGTATTCGGGGCCCACTTCGTGGGTCTATGGGGCCACCAGAGCTACACACGATAGTTTGGCAAGGTCATGAGGTGTCAGGAATTGAACTCAAGACCTCAAACATGTGAGGCATGCACTCGATCTCTTTGAGTTACCTCTCAGTCCCCTCATCACATTTTGTTCTATAAGCTTTTCTGTTTCAATATTTCCAGCTACAATTTTAAAGAGATGAGGATAAAACATTTTTGACCCTTGGTCATCTCAGAGTGGTCCAAAAGGCCTCTTCAGGGAGGCAGTATTTTAGCAGAGAAATGAATAAAAGGAGAGGTGAGAAGTTTGTCACAGGCCAAGGGCATGGCAAACGCAAAGGATCAGAATGATTAATAAGTCTAGCCCATTCCAGGAATAGAAAGAAGATCTGTAGGATTGGAGTGGAATGAGCGAGAGAGAGTGATAGATGAGATGAAGGGAGAGACAGGGGCCAGGCCCTGATGTCCCTGCTGACCAAATGAGGATTCTAGATTCCATCAATGTTGAATGACAAGATGTGTAGAGCTTTGTACAAGAGCATAACACCACATCATGTTGAATGACAAGATGTGTAGAGCTTTGTACAAGAGCATAACACCACATCATTCCCGCTCTTGAGAGATTCTTCTGCTTACTGCATGGAGATAGCCTGTATGGGGAGATGGGTGGGCACAGGAGAATATTTTCAGTGGTAATGGAAGAAACAGGTGTGGCATGGGTTAGTTGGAGAATTTCCTCCCTATGTAAAAAGGGAAATGACAACTTGCAGGCTCGTTTGTTGTTTTGTGTGGCCACTGGCCTTTGTTGCCAGTGAAATACACATAAAACTGATGCCTTTCACTTCTGGACCAAGATGATAAGAATCAATGTGTTGCTTATTCCTTCTCCTTGACCATCTTCCCTGAGCAGTGAACACTGAGGACTTAAGGATGGTAGTGCTGTAGAATGGAAGTGACCTGGTTCCTGTGTCTCCGTGAAGGAAAGTCTCTTGCTGTCAGAACACATTGCTTTAAACTCTAATATAAGATAGAAATTAAGTTATATTTTGTTTTGTGCTAAATGATTGGAATGAAGATGTTTGTTGCAGTTACTACCATTCACCTATGCAAAAGATACTATGATAAGGCTCATCAAAAGGTGAACAAAATTAGAGTACAGAGTGAGCAGATGCTAGCCAGACGCTGTCTAGTGACCATTCAAGACAATGTGAATATGAGGCTCTCATCCTCACAAGACTCAGAAAAGGTTTATTGCAAGAATTAAATCATTGACAAAATGAAGCTCTGAGAAGTTAAATCACTCATGGGATCACTCAGCTATGAGGGGTCATAGAAAGGATTAGAAAAGGCTCGTACTGGCTATGCCTGTGTGGCTCCCCTGCCCTGTTCCTCCTTTTGTTAACATAAAAGCTGATTATAGAGAAGCAATGAAATAAAGGGATACACATTTGACAGACATGCTAGTGGTTAGGATTGTGGACGAGAAGACAAGGCTGCAGCCGATGTGGATTTTCTCGTCTGAATCACAGGACACGCACACCTCTGTGGGGGCCATAGGTGGCCATCCTGCTAAGTTCGGTACTTGTCTGAAGACTATGAGCCTTTTGGATCAGGGCCTAGGGCATCCTCATCTCTGTAAGCTCAGAGATGCCCCAACACATTGGAAACATCACACGTGGTCTCAGAATGATGGTCAGATTGTCCAGTAATAACATTTCCGGTTATGGCGCAGTTCATTGGAGGGGCAGGAGAACACAGCCTGCTCATACGTCACCTCTTATGCCCTGAATACGGACCAGTTTTGCTCCCTTCAGCAGTACGTGCATTATAGTGTTAGCCCCGAACCTTCACCACATCCTAAAGGATCCTGAACTAAAAGTGTTTAGAGAAAAACTTGGGTCGACTGACATTTTCTTCCTCTCACTAACATTCCTGTAAGTGTCTGACCTCCCTCAACTACTCTCATTTTCTCTGCGGGATCCCAGTTACTGGTTTCCTTTCCTCTCAGGGAAAGGACACCTTCCCCACTGTGTGGGAGTCCTTGGAGGAGAGAAGCACAAATGTGTACGCCTGGGCCACACTGAATGATAAGAATGCCAAACACTCAAGAAGGCCACTGAGATTTGTGGCTGCTACTACTTGTTTGCATTTATAGTGCATAGTCCTTGAAGGAAGATCTTTTCCTTTGAGACACATGCTCTACTGGGACAGGGGATGGAGAAGAGGAAAGGTCTAGGGGAAGTGTTGCCACAGAGACAGTCACAGAGATGTCAAGAAAGAACTGAAGCCACTTTCATTGACTGAAAAGGCAATCACCCAACCAAACAATGAAGAGCTTGATTCAACCACTGTAGTTGAATAAAACTCCTGCATTCTGTAACCGTGGGCAGTGTAATAACAGCCCTCTGCGAAACTGTATTATGTGTTGACAATTATTCACTCCTTCTCCACCCAGGCCATGGTTTCCTGTAGGCAGAGTATATAATTTCCAACCCTCACTGATTTTAGGTTTGGCCCAGAGACTTGCTCTGGCTGATGAGATGTGTGGATGTGACATAGATGGTGTCTGAATAGATTTTAGATGTCCTTGGGGGGAATTTGGCTCAGCCCTTTAACTCCTACCTTGCACTATGAAAACAGCCTGCCCAGAGTATAGCCACTCCTGAAGTTTGAATGTAAGGTCCACCATGGGTCAGTCCAGCAGATGGAATGACCCAAACTGCAACCCTTCAAGAAGAGTCAGAGAAATAAGTGACTGGTAGAAGCAGTGGACAAACCAGGAATTGCTGTTACCAGCAAAATATTCAACTCCTCTTATGCGTCACGAAGGTGTTCTCTAACATTATTTCCTGAACTAGCAAGCTTATGTATATGTTTGTATATTTTCCAAACTAAGTTCCATTTTCCTCACAATTGAGTGCAGAAAGTGAGGTGGCAATGGGGGAGCAGACAAGTTGACTCCCATACAGAGTGGAGGCCAGGCTCAGCACAACCTCCACTCCTCACAGCGTCCTTGCCACCCGGCCTCTGCATCCTCTGGATGGCGTACATCTGGGACCCCAAACCTGGGTGTGTCAGAATCCAGCAAGCCACAGCCCTAACTACCCTCTTGCTAGACTAGGAGCCCCTTCAGCACTGGGGCAAACCTCAGACACTCATATTCTTTGGAATTAGAAAGGCCAGATCGCCTGTAAGAAAACGTAAGTGCAGCCTCACCTTTGCCCCTCATTAGCTGGGGCCACAAGGCACGACACTTAGTGTTCTATCAGAGCTGTACTGGGAATATTTAAATTCCCTTCTTTTTTGAGCTCTTATAAGAACTAGATGGAGTAATGAATAGGGGTGAACGTGCATTGCCTGCAGAGGTGGGGGGGAAGGACTGTGTACATTGAACCTTTGAAGAGGGTCAGCTCATGGCAAGCCAGTCATCTCTCCTGCTTAGCTCAGCTCTCCAATGGGGCTTACCTTCTCTGTATTTGCAGTCCAAGTGGCAGCCTGGCCACCTCCATACAGCCCTGAATGTGGGCTTAGCCTCCAGCAAAAAGCCCCTGCTCAGGAAGTTAAAGTAGGCAGGATGGGAATCATGTCAAGAGGAATTATTTGAAAGTCTAGAAAAGACTAACAAAAATCCTCCCTGAATAATAGGTCTGAAGGTGCCAGACAAGCTCAGCAGGCTACAAAATCACTAGCTGGGTGGCTGAGACATCCTTGTTTCTTCATTAATCACTCCAGCATCTTCTTTGGTTTCGGAGAAGCCCTTGTGGAGCAGGAGTGGCGGCAGTATGTTTGGAGGGAGAGCTGCTCTTCCAGCTTGCTGCAGTAATCGGAGCAAACCAAGGTCCCACATTGTCCACACCCCTCATATTTTGGGGTGGGGAGCATGGAACAGGGGCTGCAGGGACTGAGGAGTCCACCAGAGTCACACACCTTAGCAGGTCCTCTTGATTCTGGCCCCGGTCCTCACCATTCTGCCAAACAATAGCCTGCCTCAGCCACACCTCCTCGAAGGTGTGTCTGGGGATGTGTCTAAGTGCGCCTGTGTGTATGTGTGATTGGGTGTGGGCTTGAGTGGACATAGGAGTGCACAAGAGTGTGTTTGTGTGTGTGTGTGTGTGCTCGCTTGTATGCGCATCTGTGTGTGTGAGCAGATGTGAATAAAGAAAAGTGTGTGTCTTCTGTAAAGAGGGGAAAACATTGACAAGTGGAGAATGGAAGGGATAAATGAGAACAAACTAGGGACACGTTATCGTCCCTAAGGGGCATTCTTCTTTCAGTGAGGAGCTCTGGAGACTCTCTGCCCTGACTCCTTTCTCAAAGCCTTATATCTGCCACCAAAGTGCCTTACCTGATTCACATGACAACATGTGACTCCAATACCCCGTCTTAGTCCCTGAGTTCTTCTTCCTCCCTCTTCTATTCTGTCACTAGCCTGTCACTGAAAGAAATGCGGACTGTTCTGAGTTTGCCCTGAGCACCCTCCATACTGCGCTGAGTGGACACAGGTTGGCAAAGCTCAGGAGAATAGGAGGGACCAAGGCTCAGGCGAATAGGAGGGACCAAGGTTCAGGTGAATAGGAGGGACCAAGGAATAGCCAAGTCCTCCCTAACCCACCCCCAGATCCTGTGTGAGAAACGAAGTCTTAGACATATTTTCAAATCATTCATTCTAATTCTACATGCCTGAAATGGAAATGTTGGCAGGTCTCCAAAAATTAGTAACTTGGATATATGAAAACTACTATGTAGCTCCACTAAGCACATGCTCTGGCATATTTAAGCTATATTTTCAATTTTGGAAAGATCAAAAGAATTTTTTCTTCTTTTTAGAAAGGGGCTGTCAGAAGAAGGCTGTGCAAGGCAGCACTTGCCATGCTGAGCCGAGCCTGTCGTGAGCGTGAGCCTGCCCTGATCAGCAGAGGTGGGGCAGGTGAGTGGAGGCAGTGGGCAGGGTGCAGAGAGCAGACACGTCCTGTGTCAGCGATTCAACTGTCAGGTAACTGCCACCACACTGCAAGGGAAGAGCTGTTAACCCCAGGAGTCCTCATTTTCTTTGAAAAGAACTGAAACAAAAGGGAAGGAAAATAAGAGAAAAAGAAAGGCTCTCTTAGGGAAATTTAGGAATGAGAAGAAAGCAGAAATCCCAAGCAAAAGCTAAGCCAGAAGGGATATGGGTCAGATATTGGTAGATAGGAGCTGAAGCATGTTAAAAGGATTCCTAGAGGATGAGAGGAAAACTCAAGAGAAGTAGCAGTCAATGCAATTCTGGTTCAAAGGCGCTAATCTCCCTAACCCCATTCTTTCCTAAACTTATTGAAGCTTTGAACTTACCACTTCCTGTAGAAAAGCTTAATGCATGTGGTTTACCTTTAAGCCACTCATTTTTATAGGGAAAAATCAAGGCCAATTGTTTCCTAAGCACCACAACTGAGATGTAACCTATTTATACCTAGAGAAGAGGCATGTCCATACCCACTTGATACCAAACTGTGCGGTCCTTGAACTACTGTCTCAAATGTGATGTTCCTTATAATAGGAAAGAAATAAGATAGGTTTTATTTAGGTCATGTAGAACTTTCTTCTGGACTTATAAACACCCTTTCTGTGATGCTGGAAAAATAAAATATGAATGAGAGTTGTGTTGTTACGGAAATAAACTTTGAAACTATTGTTGGAAGGGGCATGCAAATCCTTTCCAGTTATTACATATAAGACACATGCCTGTACAGAGACTTTAAGTTGAAAACCATGGTTTCAGATAAGTGAACGAGGAGGTAGTGTTGGCAGGAGAGCTTAGAGCTCCAGCTCATGCTAAAATCTCAGGTTCTAGGTCTGAAATAGAAAGGAGACAGAGAGCTCTAGAATCTCTTCCCTGCCACACTCAAGGACACACTGACAAGTCTCCAAGGAGGGAAATCACAATCAGAATTTTTATTTGAATTTTTTTGCATAGCTACTTTAACTCACAAAGCACTTCTGTTACTAATTCAAACTCATGGCAAAATATGTCTCCTTCATAGCAACATCAGAAAAAAATTCCAATGCTAGGACCTTTTAGTTTTTGAAAATTTGAGAAGTCATGGTATACTTTACCTCCCACTAGTCAGACACCAACTATTTTGTGGCCATTCATTTAATTTGTCCATACTTTGATTTGGAACACAAATTGTATGCAGAGCTATTTCTGCTATCTTCTGCAGCTATTTTATATAATTCTCTATTATGAAATTTATTAAGTGACATTTCAGTTACTTTTTCAATCTATCTTTCTCTTAACCTGGTGATGCTGCCTTAGAGGAAGAAGTTAGTGTCTTTACTCATATCACTGTATATTCCTCAACAGATGTCCTGTAGAGAGAAACTGATTGATAGATGCTTGGTTTGCTATGGCTAGATGGATGAACATTAAAATATATGATCTGCTTCCCATAATTAGAGGGAGGGTTATGACTTAATCAAGACTGTATATCTTACTTTACATTTAGAAAATCAAGAACCATGAAGTAAGAAACCTAGAGATGGTTTATATTGGGAAAAAAATTGTGGCCCTCTGAGTTGTTCAGGAAAGCAACTCTGATCCCCATTAATATGATCTTATTTAGTCTAGCTCAACCACAGAGTTGAAAAGCCTCAGACCAAGTCTCACAGTGCCCTGTTCGTTCACAAGAGTTGTGTGAGCCAGTGGAACTCCACCAACCTGATCTCAGCTTTCCTGGTACATTGAGCCAATTGCCCTATGCTAGTTCTTAGGATTGACTGGGATGACATTTTCTAGGCTTAGCCATTTTCTCTCACTCCATATGCCTTTTTCGTTTTTCTGGCCAAAAAGTATTCTCTGTGAATCCCTGAGAAATGTATTTATACCAAGTTAAGCAGATTACCAAGACTTGGTATATATTACTCTTCCCAGGAACCTTTGCAACTTAAAATGGATGATTTTTTGATCAAAAAGGAATATCAATTTCTGGCATTTCAGGTATCAGTATACCTTCAATTCTTTACAATAGGCATTTAATGCTGCCCAAGGCTACTGGCTGACTGCCCTTACTCCCTCCTCCAAACTTCCATCTTCCTACTGCCCTCATTAACCGATACCTTTGTTGCTAAAATGTATGAGCAAGGTCCAAGTGGATGACTTCCCAGTGCCACCTCCAGGTGACTTGACCCAGTAATCGTTATTGCACATCAGTCGTTACAGCCCAAACACCAAAATATTGTAAACAGGACTCATTTTATGCACATTTTCTCTTCTGTTAGGCCAGTAAACTTCTCAAATGGCTGCTGAAACTTATTGGAACACGCTTCACTGTCAGTCTAGCAGCTAACTTCCTTCTTCATTGTCCTCCCTATCCGCTTCTATCTTATGACCTAGCAGTCCACAGTACTTTCTTCAGAACTCTAAACTTCCCTGCTTCTTTGTCTTCTTATCACAGATATGTGATAAAAAAAAACTGTAGCTGAATGGCCCCAGATCCTCTCTTACCCTGTGGCCCAATACAAGCTTCTGAGTTTTACTGAAGAAAAAAGAATTTTAAAAAAAACAATACAAGAGGACAGATTGGTTTCACATGGATTAGTGATAACAATTTTCAGCCAACTTTCAACACTGCCCAACAAGCCTGGACCTATTCTCTCACTAACGCTGCAGTATACTCCCGGCCAACCCTGTCCTCTCAAGCCTTGGACTCCCCCTCTTCTTTCCTCACTCTTGGCTTAAAAACTGGGCTCTGGGGCGGGAGCAACAGTACTGTGGGTAGGGCTTATGCCTTGCACACAGTGATGCAGCAATTCCCTGGCATCCCATATGGTCCCCCTGAGCACTGCCAACAGTAATTACTGAGTGCAGAGTCAGGAGAAACCCCTGAGAATCACCGAGTGTGACCAAAAAAACCCCACCCCCAAAAGTCCAAAATCAAACAAAATGGGGCCCTATTTCCAAGGAACACTGAGTCTCTTACAAGAAGCCATCTTTGCTCTCCCACCACCAGGCATGAAACTCACTTCCGCCCTCCCATACCTTGGCCTCTTCTCCCTTCCACCAAAGAGGACTGGCTTGTCCTAAAGGCTTAAGATCCACACTTCTGCCATATCAGAGAATGTATATTATTCAGGATTCTTTCTTTCTCTAGTTTCCTCTTGAGTAGGTTTCTTTCCCCTGAGATATTTAAGTACCCAAAAGCTGCCTTTCAATCGGGCTTAGGCTGCTTCTGTTCTCCTTACCCTTTAAGGCAAGCTCTTAAAAGATTGTTTTCCACTTCCTACTATGGTCCCCCCTCCTCTAGGCCCTCAAACGTCTCCTAGCTGGCTTCAGTCTGCACCATTTCATTGAAACACCCCTAGCTTGGTCATCAGAACTCTTGCTATCCCAAATACAATAATTATGTTGAGTTCTTGTCTTACTGCACTTGTCTGTCCTCACTGGCCCCATGAACTCTTATTACTTCATCACATTACTTCTTTCCTTGACTTAATGATGTACTAGAATCCCACTCCAACATTTATGTCAATATTTTGTGCATTTCCTTGGCAGGTTTCTTTTCCTTTTTATTGGTTGCTTCATACTAGAATTCTTTCAGAAAATTCTTTCAGAATTGCCCTCAATTGCCCTTAGGCAATAGTCCTCTTTCCCTAAACATTCTCCTGCGATGAATTCATGATGTCACTTCCCATACACAGATGCACCCGGAAATCCACCTTTGACCTTGGTCTCTAGTTCTTTCATTCCTTCACACTTTAATTTTCTAGATTCTTAAGTCTCTGATCAACTGAACAGGATCCCACATTCATCACACTCTTACCTCCCTCTGGACATCTTTTTTTTTTCAAAAAAAAAACAATGCTGATTTTCTTCTTGAAATGAGGTATTGATGGGGGCAAGCCCACTCAGTAATGCCCAAGTGCTACTCTCAGCTCTGCACTCAGAGTTCCTCCCAGTGTTACTCAGGGGGCCAGAGTGTACTTGGGATAAACCCAATACCCCCACGTGCAAAGCATGTGCTCCAGTACCTTGATCTATCTCCTCTCCTTGTGGAATTCCTGTACGAGTTTAGCATTCAGCACTCAATCCTCCTGACCTCAAGTTGCTGAAGAATATCCTGGGATTCACCAAGTTTATTCACTTCAGCCACAGACACAGACCTGTGATGCTGTTTCTCCAAAATGACCAGCCTGAGACTGATTTTGGTGTCCAGTGGACTGTTAAGAATGCTAACTCATCAATTGCTTGGTTAAATAATCCCTATATATACATATATATACATATTTATTTATATATACATATATATTATTGAATAAAGTTATTTTATGTAACATCTCTAAGCTTCAATTTTTCTCATCAATAAAGTGAGGGATAACACTAGTAAAATGTCTAGGACTTATGGATTATTTCAATTTTTATGTAGTTGGCATAGAATAGTATCTGCTCTATGGTATGCAATCAGAGTGGTAACTTTATTATGATTGTGGTTTTATTTGAAATGAATTGCTTATACGTTCCTCTCTGAATTGACTGTAAAAGATTCCCAAGTCCTTGGTGAGTAGACATGGACCTGGTTCTGTGCATACTTGGGCATGAAGACCATGACCTCCAAGCTCCCCAGGTATCCTGTCTACATTTCAGGTGTCCTTCAAATGTGGGTGTTCCTCATATGTGGCCCTGCAGCCACTTTCCCTGCAGGCTCAAGGAGTCTGTTCTCTCTCCCACAGGGCCAATCGCTCTTCTTCAGTGCAATCTACCTGCCTTACCCGCTGACATGTTTCTCATTTCTCCACTCCTTCTTTCTTATTCAGCCTCTCCCATTTCTCCATTTTATTTATTTATTTTTTTACCCATAGACTAGGAAAGAATATTCACCCAATGTCTATCTGATAAGGGGTTAATATCCAGTATATATCAGACACTGGTAGAACTTTACAAGAAGAAAACAGACAACCTCATCAAAAAATGGGGAAAAGAACAGAAACTTCCAAAAAGAAGAAATTTGAATGGACAAAAGGCATATGAAAAAGTGCTCTTCATCATTAATCATCAGGGGAGATGCAAATCAAAACAACAACGAGGTACCGTCTCACACCACAGAGACTGGCACACATCCAAAACAGCAAGAATAACCGGTGCTGGCATGGATGTGGAAGAAAGAGACTCTCATTCACTGTTGGTGGGAGTGCTGACTGGCCCAGCCCTTTTGGAAAACAATATGGACATTCCTCCAAAAACTAGATATTGAGCTCCCCATCTGACCCAGCAATACCACTCCTGGGAATATACCCTGGAGACTGAAAAACACATAGCAGAAACACTATTTGCACTTCTATATTCATCACAGTTCTATTCAGGATAGCTAGAATCCAGAAACAATCTCCCTCCATTTTAGACAGAAATATTGGGACTCTCCTAGCTCTAAGCAAAAGCAAAAACTTGTTCGGTTTTCTTCCTGGTTCTTTCTCTACTCTAATAAACTTCTTGAATGGAGTTTACACAAGTGTTACTTCCTGTTCTCTTCACAAACTTTTGTTAGATGCTCTCTGACCTCTCAAAGGCTTCCTTCTCATCTCTACAGGATACATCATCCTCATTCTCTGATAATCCCCCTCCCTCCCCATCATGCTCCAGACTTTCTATTAATTGACTCAATTTGAATATTGAGCTATAATAATCACTGTATCACTGTCTTCCCAATTTGCTCGAGCGGCGGGGCTTGAACCTGCCATCCCTCCCGGGTGCCTTTTGTGTGGCTGGGCACAGGGAGAGCCAGTAGCAGCTCTGCCCCATGTCTGTGAGCTCTAATAATACTGATAATTCAACCCTCAGTCATACTCATGGTTTCTTATCTTCTCACTAGGGAGGTGGGTGTTCTGTACTGAGTCCTAATAAGGAAAACTCATCTGTAACAAGGATCTATTCATTCTGGATCACCACTGAGAGCTCACCTGCATCAAACCTGAGGTTCCATCTGAACTTCTTTCTACCAACCTGGACAGGAGAAGCTTTGGTAAAGCAGGTAGCTCGGATAACCTGGAATTTGTGTAATTATGACAACAGAGTAAAGATACCTGCTCTGCTGAGAACCACAGGGCCTTGCCCAAACTCTGAAAAAATTCTTTCTCTCTCCTGTCTCCAACTTTGCTTGATATCATAAATATCCAGTGTCCTGTCTCTGGAGGTTCACAGGGAAGCAAACAGTCACTTTCCTGGGTGAGGGAAGGAAAACAGAGAAAAGATGATTCTGTATCTTGAAAACTCATCCTGATGCCCAACTCATGAGTGTCTTCCTGGAGTTGAGGAGTCAGAGAGATAGGGAGTAATGGGTCTTTAGCTTGTAATGTTTTCTTCCTTTTCTTTGACATACAAGATATAACCAATTATATATTCATGTTAATGGGACTATGAGACTATGCTATATTTTTCTTTGTGTACTATTTTATTTTAATACTCAAAGTGAAAACAAAATTTTAGATCTCCAATAAAAAGTTATCTTTCAAATTTCTGTCCCTTCCTTGATAATCTCACCTTAGCCCCTTGACTTCCACTTCCCGACAGAGAGGTGATTCTTAAATCGATCATACGGGTCTCTAAACCCTTTCCACATGTCCAAGTGTCATATCAAAGTGATCCCTGGACATCACATTTGCATATCCGACAGGCGACTCAGCCCGCCTGTTGACACAGATCTCCCTGTCTCCCGCCATTCAATCCGTCATTAAGTCCAGTTAACCTGACCTCATCAGAACTTCTCAAATCAATCTCCTCTGCCACCCCCAATCTATGTTACCCCACCCTTTATCTAGAAAGCAGCAACTATTTCTGAATTCTTCTACCAACACTCCAATCTATTCTCCAAAGCAGCCTAAATGAGAATTTAACCTCCACTTACATCTAAAGCCCTCCTAAATCCTCCCTTTGATACAGCATCCCAACCCTATTTAAAATCCCTGAGGCATTGAAAATCAGATGGGCTGGACATGCAATGCGATTTAGAGACGACCACTGGACTAGAGCCATTACCAACTGGATCCCATGGAAAGTCAAAAGATCACGTGGCCGCCCACCTACAAGATGGTCAGACTTCTTTGTCAAGACCCTGAACGAACGGTTTGAGGCTCTTCGTATTCCTGAAGCAACCAGATGCCATTGGGCTACACTGTCATGTGATAGGGCCAAATGGAAATGTTACTGGTGCCCGCTTAAGCAAATTGATGAATAACGATGTCAAGTGATCAAGTGATCAAATGAGGGGCTCTGAATCCTCTTGGTTCTCACACTCCAACTCTGCTCACTTCTTTCAATTCTTCCAACATGCTTCTGCCTTCTAAGATTTTCTATGTGCCCCTCCTCTACCTAAATACTGCTCCATACCTCCAAATCTCTTCACATGCTCCACACCACCCTTCTAAAATCTCTGAATTCCCCATGCACCCCTTATTTTCACCCTTTAATACTTCCATTCCTCCGATGATGAAGTTCCAAATGCTGCAGGTGATATGGAGGTTCTGCAAACTCAGCCCCCAGTAGGGCATGACCGGCCCTTTCACCGTTTCTTCTACTTCCTTCCAGTACATCTCCAGTACCTCAGGCCCTTTGTTCATGCTGTTCTCGCCATTCAGTGCCTTTTCTCTCATTTACTACCCAGATTACTTCACTCATCCGGTTTTTAGCAGAAACACAACATTTCCAGAAAACACTTTTCTTACTTCCAAATTAATCTGGGGTCATTTGTCCTCCCAGAGTTCTGTTATCATTTAAGATGACGTCAATTTTTTTTGTAATCCTTAGTTTGCTTGTTTCTTTGTTGAAGTAAAAACAGATTTTATTTGGAGGCTTTTAGGAAAGGGAAGGAGGGAGAGAGAGGAAGAGAGAGAGAATAACATGTTCAAGAGAGAACACAGGCTTCTCCAACTGCAGAGAGAGCCCCTACACACATCCCAACATCAGATATGAAAGCATGAAAGTACACATCTCATGATGTGTGGGAGATGTGGGTGACTCGTGTGCTGGGGCATCACGTGTGCTCTGCTGCATGAGCTCTTGCAGCACATGGGCTCGGGCAGTATATGTGCCTTGTGCTCCTTTGATACTGTGTGTCTGCCACTCAAAAGAGTGTAGATCTCTGTAAGACTCCCATATGTCCTATCCTGCTTCGCTTTTTTCAGATTAGTTCAGAGTTGGGTGTGTATGAGGTGCTCAATAAGTGCTGATTAAGGAACAAAGTGACTGGGTTTGACTCTATCATATTCTCCCCCAGCAGACCTCTCCCTTCATGGAGTTTCTTCCGATTCATTGGTATTTGAAACCACCCCACCCAAATCCTAATATTACCTCTAACTCTCTACCCCATTGCTTATATTCTATATGAAGTTAAAATACATCATCTACCTTTAAGGAAGTCTAACACCCCCAATACCATGTTCAGGCTACATCGTTTTTGGATTATTGAAGCTATGTTCTTTGCTTCCAGTGACTCTAGTCTCTATGCTAGTGTCATAGAATTATTGAACTCATAGAATTATTTTCTGGATGTTCAAATTGACCTTTCCCCTCAAAATAGCTAACTCCTCCGCACAAATAAAATTTGAATAAAGCATTATGCAGCAATTAGAAGCAGCTGATTAGACTTTAACAGAGTAACATGAATGAATCTTAAAAACCACAGTGTTTAGAGGGAAGAGGAAGAAATGGAATGAGATTATACAACATATTACCATTTACATATATTAAAAATACATGCACCAAAACAGTAAACATTTTATAAAAACATATGTAAGCAAAACAGACATTGAATGCATAAATATAGTTGTCTACAAGGAGAAGGGATATGGGAGATAAAAGAAGAAAATAAACAAAAGAAGAGAAGGGTTTGGCATACACCAATAATGATAAATGGGCCATGATCTTGGGAGGGGAGATTCTGCAAGCAAAATCTATAAGAAAAGGCAAGCAACAACAATAAAACTACTTGCACCCCACACAGGTAGGATGTGATTCATTTTTTAAAATCTCTTTTCATAGTTATTAGGATGGTTTTTTTTATTTCAGAGGGTCCATCGGTTGTGTAACATGTGTATTTATTTTAATTGGGCATGCTCTGTTACATGTCTTAGCATGATTAAAATAAGCCACCCATGACCTAATCTTATCTAACTGCAGACAAACATGGAGGTCCTGGCTTGCCTACATGATCACTTCATGCTAACGATGACTTCACTCAAGCACAGCCATTCTCTTAATAACTTGAGCTTACAGCACCACTTAAAAAATCTGATAACAACTCAGCCTTTACCATAGATTTTAAGTACATTGAAAACTGTCCTCATTTTACAGGTGTAGTCGTCTGAAATGTACATCCTCCTATTCCAAAGAAACTGGGCTAAAAATAGCTCTGTTGGCACCCCATCCTTAAGCTCCTACCTGCCCCAAATTATAGAATCCAAAATCAAAGTGCAATCTTGAAGGCCTAAGGTCACTTGGAGATCAGCTTTGCTGGCAGGATCCAGATTTCAAATAGAAGTAATAAATATTGGGCCTGACTGCTCTAGTAATCTTCATTTGTCTCCTTCCAGCCCGCATGGAATTGGAAAGGATAAATAGTTGATAGCAGATTCCTAATTCCACCTGGGTCTAGGAAATACGGAGAACATCTTCTTGTCTTGGGATGGATGTGCTTGTGTTTGAAACTTTTCTTCAAAATTTACAAACAGTATTGGTCTCAGTAGGGAAGCCAAGCATCTCATAGCCCTTGAGCCTGGCTAATGAAATCGTTAATGGTTTCAGAGACATTTTTAGAACAAATACTCATAAAACTCTGTATCGCTCACTGTTCTATGGCCCTATAAAATCTGCAAGCTAATTCTGAGTTATGAGCTCCCTACACACAGGGCCAAGGTTAGAACAGTGGAGGTGAGAAAGGCGGTTGTTAGAGCACTGTCCCACAGTGACCTGGGGTCATCAGATCTCCACTCTCTTGCTGAAATGGATATTTGCTGTCCCGTCCAAGTCTCTTCTGCTGGTCTTTATCTCTGAAAGACCCTCCGCACTTGTCAGTTCTAGTCCTGAGATTGCCCCTCCTAAACTCCCAGCATGCTGATTTCCATCTAAGAACTCACTTCCTCTGCAGCCCCACCCTTGCCTTCCCCTTGACTCCAATCACGTCCCTCTCAGATCTAGTTCCAACAATGGTTCCATCTTCTACCTTTTGCAAACCATCTCCTTTGCATCAGGCAAGGGAGACAAAGATATCTTCTGTCTTCCTGTCTCCCATGGAGGTCTTGAGCATGAGAACCTCTATTCTTCAAGGTTCATTTTTTTTTTTTTTTAGGGAAGGGTTTTCAAGAAGTCTTCCTTAGTTGGATACACAGATACAAGGGAAATTCCACCATCTCAGCTCTCTCTTCTCATGAGTCACCAGGTTTGATCACACCAGGTCTGATGATTTACAAGTTTTTATCAGTGAAATGCCAGCTCACCTTTACTTTCTTCCTTGACAACTCCCTCCCCCCCATCACCCTGTCCTCAGGGACAGACAGGGAAAGTCATTTTCCAGGGTATATAGCTTCTGGCTTCTGCTTGGCATTTGCAGAGGGAATGAAAGCTTAGAAATCCAGAGGAGAGACTCCAGGGCATTTCTTCCCCCTCTCTCTGTCTTTGGGGGCATTACTGGCAAAAGCTGAGCTCGCCTGCCCTCAGCTCCCACCAGGTAGCACTAGGTCTTCGCCCCAGTCATCCCAACTCTCTGCCTTGCCTCACCTGCCAAGGGTAGTGATGGTTTTACTCAATAATCTTCTCTGGGTGGACTTCTCAGCCCATGTTCAGTGTCTGTGGCTCTTCTTCCGTAGAAAATGCCAGTAATAATATTCTGGTCTGGTTCTACTTCACATACCTGATTGATATTTCATGGCTTTTTTTCTATAATTTTTACATTACAGACCAGAAAAACCAACCCAGAGTAGAGACTGAGTCACCCAAACCCTGTGGTCAGCCACCCCAGAAATGACTCTGTGTGATGGTGACAAGCCAATGGGCATAATGCAAGGATGAGATGTGTGACTAAAATGGAGAATCCCACAATTTGCCAGTGTTGCCCCATACTCTTACTCTCCAGTACTATTTAGAATTCAGAAACCCTGAATTGGCCACACTGAACAAAATAAGCCTTCACCAATTTAGCTAAACCTCTCCTCTAAAAGGGAAATTTACTCTCTATTGCCTCCTTACCTTACATGAAAGTTTACAAACTTCTAATGCTGAAATAAAATGTGTTTTACTCAGCTGCTATCTCCAAGAATTAACCTCAGTTCTTGCTTGTGGTTTTGAAGATAAACATTAATAGTAAATCTGTTTATAAATATTTTGAACAGATGCTAAGTCTTTAATTATTTTTTGCATTAAAAATTGACAACAATCGATATTTCCCACTGATGAGCTACAAACACTGAGTATGTGCATGACTATATATTCTTTCTAATAGCAATTATTGCACAGTGATGACTAGGGAAATTGCTCTGAGGTTTAAAAGCGTATTTGCAGCTATACCCAAGGGATTGTGGATCGTAATGCCTACTGTATCATCCACCTTATTTAAAATTTGCAGTAGGAAACACAATTCAATCTAGCAGATTTCTAAAGGCCAATGGGAAATAGATTGGGCAGCCGAGTCAGGAAATGCAAATCCAATGCTAAACTCCATCCCTAACCCATCTGCTTGGGTTTTATTTCCTTTCTTTCGTCCCCAAGGCCAGTGGTGCTGACTCAGTAGTGCATTAAGCACAAATGTGTGGGTTCAACCCTGGCCAGCCATTAATCAATGCGCAGCCACAAAGGCAGGAGCCACAGATTAGCAATCTACTGCGAGGTGCCAGGTGCACAGGGAGAAATTAAACCCAGCTTTCAGAGGCAGTGGAGGGGGGAGGCCACTTCCTTTGCGCCAAGGTCCCAGTTGATTGAAAAGAAATGTAAATGCCAAAATAGAGTTATAAATACGTGGTATATTTTAAAGGTTTACATTTAACAAGGGAACTCTTTTAACTATAGAACAACAAAAGAAAACGAAGCAAGGATTGTACATTTAGTTTAATTGGAAATAGTATTTAAAAAGGAACTTGCATGTTTGAGGCTTTTGGTGAATGTAAGTTGGCCTCCTGCCAGCATCTCCGTACCCCAGAGATGTGGGGAAACTGCTCAGGATCAAGACTTCAGTCACCCCTCATCCACCCAGGTTAGAGAAATGTCTCTAGTAGGAGGAAGGAGGGGGGCCTCATGGGAGAGGGGCTGGCCTTCTACTTCTGCATCCTGATTCACCCTCCATGAGGAGGTGGGGGGGTTGGTACTATTCAGCAGAGAAGGCAGGTGTTTCCCTGCCCCCAGTACCCCCTCCCAAGCTGTCTGTGTCCTTGACAAGGACGGTCTCTGCTGTCAGAACCAACTGCCTTCTGCCTCCCTGGGGCCCTTGGAGGGACGCAGGATGTGCTAGGAGATCTCCGTGAGAAGGCAGGGGGGGAAGTGAAGGCTCAGAGATGATTCCTCCTGGGGAGTTCCCAGCAGCTTCTGCCCTCTGTCCCTCCCCTCCAGCTTTCTTCCTCCTGCGTGCAGGGACCCACGTGATGGCGCCTCCAGCCCCACCTGCCAAGGTGTGCCAAATGCCCCTATGAGGAGTATGGTCCACCCACCCCTCTCTCAGTGATCTGAGTGGCCTCAGTGTCCCATTTTTCCTTACGGGGAACGGCCAGCCCCACCCCTGCAGGTCCCCTGCCCCTAATATCACAAGGGGGGAGGAGGAGCACCTCGAGCATGGAAGCCACAGGAACCTGGAGCAACAGTAACCTAGCAACAGTGCCTCAGGATTTGAATGTAATTATACCCCGAGCGTGATAAATACTCGGAAGGGCTCCTTATGTGCAGATCATACTAAACAAGTCTTTGAAATTACCCTCATCAAATATTGATAGAAGAAAAGTTTTTTGAAAAGAAAAAAAAAGAAGAGCATGGCCAACCTTTTTGCTCTAAGTGCCAAGAGAAGAATACCCAGCAGAGCAGCCCCTCGCCCACCTCAGGAGAGGTGGAAAAGAAGGCCTGAACCCCACTAGCGGTTGTTTGTTTTGTGAGTCAGATGAATGAAAGACTGGTCCTGGGAAGAGACTTCCAGGAAGGGGTCTGTGTGCAGGTGGGACAGTGTGTAACCTGGTGTGGGCTGGCTGGCTTGGCGTCCACTGCGTTATCTGTGACTGCAGGCAGTAACAGAGGGGAAGACAAGCAGAGGCTGTGGGCAGCTGCAACTATCTGGGAGAGACTAGGGGACATTTGAACAGTCATCAGGAGTGTCCTGAAATGGTATAGAAACCTTTTCCACAATCAAGTATTTGAGCAACCTCAGGGCAAATCTCAGATTTGCACCATCCACCCAGTACTGCATCAGATAGAGACATCCGAGACCTTCCCAGTACTCAGAGCAAAGGAACCAGGAACCAGGGCAGACTGGTAAAAGGGGAATAAAGTGAGGAAGTTTGAGGGGTGGGGTGTGGATTGCACATGGGTGGGTGGTTTCTCGCCACCAACTTCTCCCTGGATCTTCAAGAAGACCCTTCTCAACTCTGGCAATTGGAAACTAAGATCCATAGCAGGAAACATGAAGAAACTTAGTGGTGGCCTTATTGTTTAGTGGTGGCCTTATTATTTGAGAGGCCTGGGTAGTTTATTCACTTGCGACCTACACCTCTGCTGTCCCTTTCTCTCTGTGCACAGAGGCCTTTAGTGACTCTTCTTCCGGAACCCTGAGGGTCTCTTACCAAGCCTGAGGGTACTCAGTCACAGCACTTTCAGGGATGCTCCCCTCACCCCCCTTGCTGCCTTCCCCAAATGCCCTCTTCATGGGGGAGAGCCCCCTGTCTGATGCCTCTCTCCTGGCCTGCTGTGCTGTTCTCTTCCCTGGTCAAGGAAATCCTCCTCTGCCAGATACAAGATCTTTAAAAGGGCTTCAGATCTCCTCTTCAAGCTCTTCTCTGGGTTGGCCCCCTCCAGTGCAGAGACAGTGCCAGCGCTGCTGGGGGTCTCTCTGTCAGTGAGGGGGAGGCGGGACTGCAGGAGGATGAAAGGCCGGCCCCTCCCCTGCGGTGGGTTTCAAGGCTGAGTCCAGCACAATTACATTCATCCAGTTCAATGTTCTTTTCCAACAAGGACATGCTATATGACTAGGCTCAGGATAACAATGGACCTTGTTTTAAGAAAATTCCATTCATAGAAAGCCGCTTGAACAAACCAGCTAGAAGAAGTAGGGTCCCTTGGATTTTCATCAAGTAACTAGCAGCCACGCAATAGGGAGGTAATGAGTCCACTCAGAGACACCACAAAGTAGCCTAAGAGAATGAAGATTAATGTAAGCCCCAGATAATGAAAGTCACTTCTTTTTTATTTCAGATTTTATTTTTTGCATTTTGACCACACCTGGCAGTGTTCAAGTCTTATCTCTGGCAATGCCCTTGGGGATCACTCCTGGTGGAACTTGGGGGATCATACACAGTGCCAGGGATGGATCCTGGTCCTGCAAGCAATGCAAGTCTCCTAACTGCTGCACAATCACTCAGGTCCCCGCTCTTTTTTTAAAGTGAGTAGAAGCGTGGCCCCATCTGCCCAGTTTTACAGAGTCATAACTAAATCTTGAAAGAGATTTGAGCAAGCCGAGCTGCTGAAACTCATGGTTACACTGAAAACTCTGGGGTGCTTTGGGATGTGGTGGGGGGACTGAATCTGAAGCTTGCAGCTGCCCCCACACCCACAGCTAGCACCAAGCCAATGCCCACAGCTACCGCCATGCCAACAGCCATCTCCATTGCTTCAGGAACAATCAGTTCAAAGACAACAGATAAAATTTCCAGGTACACTGGTCTCCAGGCTGAAAACTCTGGGGTCTCCTTGGTATAGGGGCAAGCAGCCTCCCTCTGTACTTTCAGAAGCCCCAGAAGCCACACTCCTATCCCATAGCATCTGCCTTGTAAATGCACCCATTGGCCTAGTTCTATAAATCCTGGAGTTCCCACTCAGCCAAGCAACGACTCCAAATTCCATAATATACCCAGAAGGAGCACACCAAATTCAAGCGGGAAAGTAACATAGAAGCCAACTAAACCCAGTGAACAAAAAAAAACACACACACACACAAAAAAAGGCTCAGCTAGCAACAAAGAACTTAGTAAACCCTCAGACAAAGACTTAATGACCTCATGATGAGATAGAACAATTTTTACAAATTTTCTGTTACTGGATTATTTTTTGATAATTGCAATAGGCATATAGTTGTGACAAGTAATATAAAACACATTATTCTGTGCCTGCTAAAGGGGGTGGTTGGGAAAATGGGGACAGTGATGGAGGAAAGATCACACTGTTGGTGGGAATGGTGTTGAAACATTGAATGCCCATAACAACTATGTTATTAACAACTTTGTAAAACTCAGTGTAAAACTTTGTAAAACTTCAAATGAAGATAGATAGATAGATAGATAGATAGATAGATAGATAGATAGATAGATAGATAGATAGATAGATAGATAGATAGAAGAAGATAATAGATAGAAGAAGAGAAGAAGAAGATAGAAGATAGAGATAGATAGATAGATAGAGAGGAGAGAGGAGGGGGGGGTGGTGGGGTGGATGGGGATGGAGAGGATGGATGGTGGTGGTGGGGGGTGGGTGAGTGGTGGGTGGATGGGTGGATGGATGATAGATAGATAGGTGATAGATAGATAGATAGATAGAAGATAGATAGATAGAAGATAGATAGATAGAAGATAGATAGATAGATAGAAGATAGATAGATAGATAGATAGATAGATAGATAGATAGATAGATAGAAGATAGATAGATAGATAGATAGATAGATAAAAAAAATTAAATGAAGTTAATGGAAATAGAGGCACAGATAATATTGGACCAAGAGCAGAAAAAAAAGGAGCGACATCAGCTTTAAGACAAAACTGTCCAGAGGTTCCCAACCAGTTGGCATATGGCTAGAAAGTCTCTGGTGAGCTATTTAGACTGACTCTTTTTTTTTTTTTTTGCTTTTTTTTGGGTCACACCCAGCGATGCTCAGGGGTTACTCCTGGCTCTGCACTCAGGAATTACTCCTGGCATTGCTCGGGGGACCATATGGGATGCGGGGATTGAACCCAGGCCGGCATGGGCCGGCTGCGTGCAAGGCAAATGCCCTACCCACTGGGCTATCGCTCCGGCCCCTAGACTGACTCTTGACTTTGTACAAGCCTCTCTTCTACATGCTTGTTTTCTGGTGCAATACTAGATTATGCCAAATCATTCTCACCAACCATTGGTGATAGCGCCCACTTCTTCCCACCTCCATTATATCAATCAACATACTAATTCCTAGAAATGTGTTATCTTACATGGAGGAAAAGGATGTCAAGTTCAGGATTTCACAAAGATACCTTTTGTATAATCCAAGTCTGCTCCACGATCTTCCCGTTGATCATCTATTTGCTAGAGCGGGCACCAGTAATATCTCCTTATGTCCTGTCTCATGCCAGTATAACCAGGGGCCTCGGCTTGCTACAGGAACATAAAGAGCCTCAAACCATTTTATTAGGTCATGGGAATGACCTAATATAATTGTTACTGGAATTTGGCATCTCAAATACAACACGAGAAGCTTGCCAGGCTTGCCGAGCAGGAGGAAACCTCATAAGACGGAGACACAAACTCACAGAGTCTCGAGAAGGTGATGTGAGGAAGGTGAAGAGACTGAAGTGACATGCTTACAAATCAAGAGTTTCCAAGCATTGTGGAGCCACCAGAAGATAAAGGAGGCCTGGACAAAGTCTTACAGAATCCAAGAGATCCTGGGCCTTTGCAACAGTAGAATAATAAGTTTCCTTTTCTTTAAAATCACCAAGTCAGTGATCATTTGTTATGGCAGCCACAGGAAACTAATATAGTGGGTAACTATAAACCTTCCTTTTCTTATTTCAAAAATTCTCTGTAATAGATAATTGACTGTTTAAAGCAAAAGTAACAACAATGAATTGTAGGGTTTATAACATACCCTGAAGGAAAATGTATAACAATAGCACAAAGAACAGAGAAAGGGGTGTGCAATTACCGCTTAAGGTTATTGTACCGCCTGAGAAGCAATACAGTATTCTTCATGCTAGACGGTGTTAAGTTAAAGATATCTATACACTTTGGACTCTACAGCAGCAGCGTAAAATGAACAGAAAGGGACGCAATTAAGTTGGCAGAGGTAGAATGAAATCAGGCAAACTATCCACGATCTTCAGTTATTGTAATAAAATATAACATCACTCGGTCTTGCTCTGACTGTTGGCCTCTGACACCACTCGCCCAGAGTCCTCATGGGTCTTCCTTTACTCTTTCGAAAGACACTCATTAAATTCTTCATTTATTTGCCTGCTCATTTTTCTGCCTGGTTGACAAACTGTCTCTACTTTTTGAAACTCAACTTGCTCCTATTTTGCCTTTTCTCTTAGGAGATGATTTACCTACATATATAATGAAAGCTCGGCACTCCAGTCCTTTAAATACATTCTTTATTCTGGCATCAATTTTTGCTGAGGAGAAATCTGCTGTCAATGCAATTGTTGTCTCTTTCCTCTTTAGTATCTGCTGGGATTGTTATCAACCTTTTATGTACCTGTTTCATGGGATAGGTCCCAGTGTGAGTTCAGATTTAATTACTTTAAATTGTCTAAATAGTGGTGACTTCTTTAAAATCTGGGTATTGAGTATGCAGAGCTTAAGCGGCTGGGGAGACTGGAGCCGGCTCGCGCCGAGCCCAGCTGGCGAT
This sequence comes from Cryptotis parvus, assembly GCA_021461705.1. NCBI lineage: Eukaryota > Metazoa > Chordata > Mammalia > Eulipotyphla > Soricidae > Cryptotis > Cryptotis parvus. Next base: position 47,460 of record JAJIBD010025845.1, on the reverse strand, counting down.
GGGATCCCGAGGAGGGCAGATGGGTTTTGGGTGTTGGCCCATCGCCTCTGGGGTCCCGGAAGCAGCCAGATGAAACCCGCCCATCACACTAGCCACCATCTTCGCTGTCCGGACGCTGAGAAACTGACCCCGACCAGATCAACTGAGCAAGACCAGTTCGAGCCCAGGTAGGCGGCTCCCAGAAGCGGGAATCACTGGGAATTCGCCAGATGGAGTCAGGGTTAAGCCACCCCCCCCTCCATTTTGCCGAGCCTGGTGGACCCGCCCAGGGAACTGCCCGGGAACCAGTATGCAGAGCTTCATAGCGGCTGGGGGAGACTGGAGCCGGCTCGCGCCGAGCCCAGCTGACGATGGGGATCCCGAGGAGGGCAGATGGGTTTTGGGTGTTGGCCCATCGCCTCTGGGGGTCCCGGAAGCAGCCAGATGAAACCCGCCCATCACACTAGCCACCATCTTCGCTGTCCGGACGCTGAGAAACTGACCCACGAACAGATCAACTGAGCAAGACCAGTTTGAGCCCAGATCGCCGCGCGGTCCACTAAAATAGTGAAACAGTAATGTCATTTAATGCACTGTATTCCACGAAGAGCAGGAAAGTTTGTCGGGAAGGAGATATAGAGACGAAGGAAATGACATACAGAATCTGCCGGGTGGTTGGGGTGCGGGAGGGGGAGGGAGGTGGGGACATTGGTGATGGTAGATGGGTTTGGGTGGAGGGATGGGTGTTGGAACACTGTGGATCCAAAAACTCTACATGAGCATCTTTCAATTGTATGTCTAAAATGGTGTAATGATATTTGGGGGGAAAATAATAAAATTTAAAAAAATAATAATAAAATAAAATCTGGGTATTATTTGGTTTTGAAGACATTTTGGGTTTGTTTCTCTTCAGTGATAGTTTCTGTTGTGATGTCTTCTTTCTCTTGATGTCCACATGAAATGACTTATCTTAAACTACCCAAATTGCATCCATGTCTTTTAATCATATGTTCATTATTTTATATAATTACCCCTTGTTTTGAATTTTGAATTTCCAATTCATTTGGAATTTTTTATCACCCATTGAGTTTTTTAATTCAGAGTATAATGATTTTATTTTTCATATTTATACTTGGACTTTACTATATGCAATTCTTTCTGTTTCATATACTGGCTTTTCTCATTATTTTTTACACATGACTAAAAGGTTAATTATCATCTCATTGTTAATCTATCTTCAATTTCTTTTGTTCAGATTTCTTAAGGGCATTTCACTGGGCATAATTTCTCTCCTGAGAGATCGCTTAGCCATCTTTGTTGATTTTTAGATTTCTCCTATTGGTTCAGACCTTGGGATTTTAGACTCATTTGGTGACAATAGATTTGGGCAATTATGTGAATTTTTCTCTCTCTTATGTACCCACTCACCGTACCCAGTAGTTGGGTTGCCTTCAAAGTGCCCCCTCTGGAGAGACCCATCCAAAAGTTCTAGTCTCACATTGGCAGCTGAGGATCCTTGTGCCAAATTGACACTGGAGATGGAGAGAGACAGTCACAAGGGTTATGTGAGACACACTCATCTCTGGCCACACAACTGAGTTTTATATTTGAAACCTTAAACTCAGCTTCATAGACTGCTGAGCTGCCCAGCCAGGCAAGGGATCCTGGCAGTGTTTCTTCAGGTTAGTTCATGAGCTTAATGCCTTTCTCCAGGCTCGGAAACCAATCCCTTTGGCTCTGATCCCATCTAACAGAGGCTGTCTGTAACCCATGATGTGTGAGAAAGGAGTGGATTTGCTTCAGACTCTGAAGAGTGATCTCTGTATCTTCTATAGCTGCACGGGACCTCAGCTTTACTCATTTCCCTGCCTTTCAGTTTTTATTTAAAGACCTAGGAGATTCTTATCTTGTTTGAGTGAACTGATGTCCTACCATCTGGGGACTGTCTTGATGGAAGACCCAGATGTGAATTCCTAAGCCACTCTGTATGACCTATTATTTGCTCTTTAGAAATTCAGGAATAATTCTGTCTATCTATATTTTTGGTTTATAAGGTACACATGGCAGTGCTCAGGGCTTACTTCTGATTTGCATTCAAGGATCACTTCTGGTAGGGCACTGGGGTACCATGTGAGGTACTGGTGAGTTAATCTAGATTGGCTGCATTTAAGTCAAGCTACACTAGCTCTTTAGACTCCAGGAATAATTCCTAGATTTTCCAACTTTCATCACATGGGCCCCAGGATCTAGAATCACCTGATTTAGTGACTAGCTTTTTTTAGGTGAATTGAGAAGTTTAAGAGACTCACAGACATGGGGCAGAGCTGCTACTGGCTCTCCCTGTGGCCAGCCACTCACAAGGCACCCAGGAGGGATGGCGGGTTCTAGCCCTGACCCGCCACCCCAGCAGAGCCTTGCAACAAGCCAGACGACCCCCACTCCATGAGGGCCTCCACTTTCCACATCCGGACTTCCCTCTCACCAGAACTCCACACAGCAGACCAGCCTATCACAGCCCGGCTCGCGCGGTTCATCAATAAATGCTGGATTTAGACATGACTACAAGAGTATGCTACCTGCACAGCAGAGCCTGGCAAGCTACCCGTGTCATATTTGATATGCCAAATACCAGTAACAATTTTAGACCTTATTCCCATGACCTGATGGAATGGTTTGAGGCTCTTTATGTTTCTGGAGCAAGCAGGTGCCCTTGGGCTCTACTAGCATGAGACAGGTCATATGGAGATGTTACTGGTGCCCGCTCGAGCCAATCGATGATGAATGGGAAGACAGTGATACAATGAGACGTTTAGAATGGCCCCTTGCAAATATTTTCACTGCCTGGCAAAAATACGTGTCTCTAAGTGTAAGTTGAGTACATGGTTAAATTGTTGGCTGTGTGGTATATGAAAAGCTCTCTGGAGATGCTGATATTATGAGCCTACCAGCATCAACCAGATGACTGACTGGCAGCCAACAGCAGGTCATGGGAATGAGTTAGGACCAGAGAGATGGTTAGGGAAACTGTGGCCAGGACCTGAGGAAGGTTTGTCACAAATTCATGGGGACAGACCTAAGCACCTCTAAGTCCCTTCACGAATGGGGGAACAATCTGAGGTTGGTGCACGCTCCGTGTTTTTGTTTGTCAGGGCCACACTCTGGGCTTGTTCTCACTCTGTACCCTGGGCCTGTGTTTATGACAGACCAAAGCTGTCCATTGCTGACATCAGCCGAAATTTCATTCTTGAGTTAATACAGGCAATGTTTTAAGAAGTTTGAATCTTCTCTCCATGTCCCTGTACTGTGCACATACCACACTGCTCACCAATTACTAGTGGAAATTACTAAGCACAACTGTTGTCTTCCACAGCCCTTGGCTTTCTGTAGCCCATCCTCACCTTCACACTGCTGACTGAGATTATGTTCATTAATTTTATTCTGCCCCAAATGATTCCTTAAACTGTGTTCTGAGGGGCCAGAGAGATAGTACAGTGGGTAGGGCTTTTGCCTTGCAAGCGGCTGACCAAGGTTCAATCTCTGGCATCCCATCTGGTCACCTAAGCACCACTAGGAGTAATTCCTGAGTGCGGGGCCAGAAGTAACCCCTGAGCATTGCCGGGTGTGACCCAAAAAGAAAAAAAAACTGAAAAACTGTGTTCTGAAATTTTGGTAAAGGCAAGACTGCTTTATTGGAGGTTTGGCATGTCCTAAATAATCTTTTGTAAGTATTCATTCTATTGATTTTATACAGACCTAATCTAAAACAGAGTTTTTGTCTTCATTTTTTAAATGAGGGGAATAAGAATTTAATTAAGCAAAGTCAAAAGTTTTGGTTCATATTTTGGTTCATACTTTAGAAATATAATCCTTTAATATTCTTTTTTAGGATGATTCTTCAACATGAGGATCATGTGTTTTTTTTTTTTTGCTTTTTGGGTCACACCTGGTGATGCTCAGGGTTTTTTCCTGGCTCTGCACTCAGGAATTACTCCTGGCGGTGTTCGGGACCATATGGGATGCCGGGATCGAACCCGGGCTGGCATGGGCTGACCGTGTGCAAAGGCAAACGCCCTACCCGCTGGATGTGTTTTATTTTTAGGCCATTTGGTCAGGCAAATATTTTTTCTAGAGAACTTTCAGGGTTTCTCCTCTGCAGGAAAATGTCAACGAAATCCAACAAAAAGGACCCAGTGCTGTACAATATGGTGAAAGAGAAAAATTTCAAGGCATGTTGCAGAATATAAAGTCTTTCCAGGTGTTCTGCAATTTTAAGACTAATCTTTATTTTAAAAATCTGTCTGGTGGGTGGCAATAGACTTCAGATCAGCCTGGCAGGGGTTCTGGCAAGGTAGGCACACAGAAGAAAAGCTCTGCAGTCTGATTTAAGAAACAAAAACAGAGCCCGACTACGAAGGGGACATAGGTTTCAGGAAAGAAGCAAGAGAACTCATGTCTCATTGGGCGTGAGCAGTGATGGAGAGGGTTGCCAAGAACATGATCATGGGTTCATTTATCATTTTGAGCACCTGTCACAAAGCCAAAAAACCTGTTCTAGGTTTTGTCCATGTTGAATGGTGAGTAAGAGATACTCTCTGGTTTCCTCGAAACTAGTCCATTCTTGGTCTTCTGTTAAATTGGATGAGGTGCTACGCACAAAGAGAGGGCACCTGTGCAGAATCAGCCGTGGCCGGGCAGAGCAGGGAGCTCGGAGCTCTGGAGCATCCCAGTACCTGGCGTTCAGATGTAGATGCTGGTGAACCAGTTGAAATTACAGTCTGGAGGCCGGAGAGCGATCTGGGCTAGATGTAGTGTTCACATGGATGGGTGGAAATCAAACATGAGGACAATTGTTTTTAGCCTGAAGATGGGGAAGGGGCCAGGAAACAAAGGAGTGACTCAATAACTATTCAGAGGTTGTAAATAAAGAATACTCCACCCGAGAGAGAATCGGAGAGAGTTGTGCTAAGAATAGAACAGATGGTTAGAGTTTTAAATAGAAAAGTGAGGGTGTCAACGGCGACAACACTAAAGAAGAACTAGTGGCCCTATATATTCAGAATAATGTGTCAAGTGACAGTTATGAAGGGCAGTGCCCGTGCTAGAACAATGTGATATGACTGCGTGGAGCTTGTTCCCCAGGTTCTAACTTAAGCAATGCCTCTGTTCAATTTAAATGAGTGGTCATAAGTGTGGAAACAAGGTAAAAAGCATCAATGAAAAGTGCACATCAAACATGAGTTCCAGAGATACTCAAATCATTTTATTCATTAGCCCCTCCTCTAATCTCCTACCAAGCTTACCATTTGACCCTCCCTAAAAACTCTAAAGTTGCTATTATGCAGAGATTTGATTTTTACACAGGATTTCAGTCAATTACTGGTTTCTGGTAGCATTTACCTGTTCCAATTTATTACTATTATGATGATCACCACTTATTAGACAAGAGCCAAAATTTATTTCTGGCTGAGAGAAAGAATGAGCCCAAGACACAAAGACCATCCCTCCCAGGCTGGGGAGGCATAATAAAAGAGCTCCTGGGTAATCACTGCTGAGTTGCATTGTTACAGCTCTCCTCTGAGACACCCATGGGCTGTAATTGCTCCAGTCTCACTCGTCTGACGAGCTACCTGAATTAAGTGGGTGAATTGGAATTTTCAGTGGAACCATCTGGGAAATCACCTTTCACCTTTCCCAGTGCTCAGCCCAGCCCAATTCTCATTACAGAAAAGACCTGCGGTCACTTCTACCAACCCCTCTTCTGTGTGTGCCCATCTCTCTCCACTACATAACCAGGCAGAGTACTCAGTGAACAGGGGCAGAGAGCAGGGGCAGCATGAAGGACTCTCTTACCTGAACACTAGAATGCCCAAATTGAACTCTCAACATCACAACCTGCTCAGGATGCTGGACTCAGAACTAACTAGCACCTGAATTCAGATTAGAAACCCAGAGTTCAGTCCCTCTTCTACTACTTAATTGTTCTGTGGAGCTTGGCCAATCAGTCTTGGCTAAGTGTATGTGAGAGATGAGGGGTAGATGAGACTGACACATAAAGATGCAAATTACTCAGGCAGTGGCGGGAGAGAGAGAGAGAAGGGAGGCACCTGCCAGGGTGATGTTAGGCTTTAGTCTTTATTTTTATTTGGGGGTTTGGAGACATACCTTGTAGTGCTCAGGGCTTACTACTGACCTATTCTAAGGGATCACATCTAGTAGTTGGGAGCCGTATGTTCCCCATGTGCTAACTTAAGCAATATTCAGGTTAAATGAGCCAGGAATCCAGCTGGTGCTGTCCACATGCAAAAGCAAGAGCCTTTGCCCTTGAGCTCTTTGTGCTATCTATCTGTCCCCTGGACTTTGGTTTTAAATGGAATCAGGATTTGGGAGAAAATCAAACAGTGTTCATGAAATTAGATAGGAATATTTGAAATATTTGTAGGGAGCCCTGATTTTAGAAAAGGATTCTTAACACAGTGCAAAAAGATGGAACTACTCAGAGATCTGGAAACAGGAAGAGAGGTCAGTAAACCTCTCCAACTGAGGCAAGAGATGAGAAAGGAAGTGATGATAGGTATGGAGGAAATAACTTTTGATATAAATCAGAGACAGACATGGGGGCAGAGCCACTACTGGCTCTCACTGTGCCTAGCAGCTCATGAGGTGCCGGGAGAGATGGCAGTTTCTAGCCCTGGCCCGCCACCCAGCAGAGCCTCACAACAAGCCAGATGACCCCCCCACTCCATGAGGACCTCCATTTTCCACATCCGGACTTCCCCCTGGTCAGAACTCCACCCAGCAGACCAGCCTATCACAGCCTGGTTCATCAATAAATGCTGGATTTTGAGATGACTACAAGAGTATGCTACCCACACAGCAGAGCCTGGCAAGCTGCCCGTGTCGTATTTGATATGCCAGATACCAGTAACAATATAGACCTCATTCCCATGACCTGATGGAATGGTTTGAGGCTCTTTATGTTCCCGGAGCAAGCAGGTGCCGTTGGACTCTACTTGCATGAGACAGGTCATATGGAGATGTTACTGGTGCCCGCTCAAGCAAATCGACGATGAACGGGAAGACAGTGATAAATGATACAGTGACAAATCAGTAAGTAAAATAATTGTGGCAAATAAAACGATTAAAGAGAACAGTCAAAGGGGGAAGGAAAGGGCCGGAGTGATAGTCCAGCAGGTAGGGTGTTTGCCTTGTACGCAGCCAACCTAGGTTTGATTCCCTGGCTTCCTATATGGTCCCCAAGTACCTCCACGAGTATCTCCTGAGTGCAGAGCCAAGAGTAGCACCTGAGCATTGTTAGGTGTAACCCAAAAAAGCAAGAAAAAAAGGAAGGAAAGAGTGAGGCAATCAGGTCTGGTTCTATTATCCACACATAGTAGACAAGAAAAAAAGAGAAGTACAGATGTTAAGTAATTGTTCACAACCATGTACTATTAAGTGGCTGTAACCAGTATTTGTACAAAATATCTTACTCCAAACTCTTTGCTTCTATCTCGATTTAAGCCAATTATGGAGGGAAAAATCAATATCATAAATGAAACAAAATATAAGTAATTCTGGTCTTAGATCTATTTTTGCAACACTAAATTCCAAAATCCAGTTAATAATATTTAGTGATACGTGTGTATGTGAGAGACACAGACAGACAGACAGAGAAATTGGGGGCAGGGAACCTCCCAAGCAGTAGCTAAATAGAGCAGTGGTTCAGTGCTAAGGCCATAAGCTATGGTGCTTCTCTGGCACTGTGGTGCCTGGGACCACACTCTGCCCTGAAAATGCCTGAAAACCTCCAGGGCCATACCTCCAATGCTCAGGGTGCCATCTGGTACAGCGCATCAAACCCGGTCATTTCCAGATCTTAGTTACTTTGAATAGTGTTGAAATGAACCCAAATGCCCAATGACACATAACTGGGTAAAGAAATTGTAATGTATTTATAAAATTGAGTACTATCAGCTATCAGAAAAGAGGAAATAATGTAATTTTCTGCTCATGGATGAAACTGGAGGATATCAGCTGAATGAATGGGTCAGAAGGAGAGGGAAAAACACAAAATGATCTCTCATATGTGGGATATGAAGAAACCCAGTAGGGAATAATAAATGGACAACCAGTGGGATATAAAGAATCATAGTAGAAAATAACAAATGGACAACCAATTATGAAAGATAATCTGCTTTACTCAAAATCATTTTGTTTTGAATCTGGATTACATTAAAAATATCTTCAACATAAATATCTAGACTGATGCTTGCTCAAATATCAGGACATCATAGTCCAATTAGTTTGACTTATAAGTAAACCATCTTAATAACTTTGTACTTTAAACATCATTAAAGCAGCAAAATATGAATATAAATAACATATTAGAATAATACTTTAGTTTTTTATATTTACTTGTGCATATTGGTATGTGTCTGTAATACAACAACATAGATTACAAAATTCTTATCATCCCATTAAAATTGTTCATGTGTAAATTCACAAAATAGAGGTAAATGAAAATTGTGCAAGCCACTGATTCCTACAATTTATATTAAAATGTTCCAACTACCTTCAAATTATTTTTTAAATCCAGTGTCCTAAATAATTCTTAGATAAAAGGAGAAATAAAAAGTCATTTACATGTGATTTTTAAAAAAGAACTGTAATAACACATTCCAAGTAAATGCAATTAAATTAGTCCAAAAGTAATCTCAAAGGAAGTCTAATGAATCTCAAATGATTTCAGCATTAAACATAAATGAATGAAAACAAAACTTCCATTTTAACTAAAGAATTTAAAAGGCAAATCTTTAGTCAATAAATAAATGCTGGATCAAAAATACAAAAGCATAAATATGTAAATAATTCAGAAACAATATTGGAAACATCATCCAAGAATTAAATATTTTCAATAAAAGCATCAGGCCCAGACAGTTTTATGAGAAAAGTAATTGCAAACTTTTAAGTGATAGAAAACCTCATTGCTACATAAAGTATAACATTTATGATTTCTGATTCATCTTTAAAAGCTAAAATATGCCTGATTCTACAATACTCCTGATAAAATTAGTCTCCAAATATAGATTTATCTCCATTTTGAGTTGTAGAATAATGTTTAAATCTAATTTTTAAGACTCTTTTAATCTAATTTAACTTATATCAAGATCAATTCTATCACATTATTTTATAAAAGAATGAATTTCACATTTTTATGGAAGGCATGAAGACAAGAAAATCAAGTAAGCATAGATGATTATGTTAATATAATGCAAATGTTTTTTTAGACATGGCGATCTAACATGGAATAGAATAGGTTTTATGCAAGAATTTAGAATTCTGAGCTTCATCCAAGACTTTTAGACACTAAAAAATGAATTCCCAGGTAAATTTTATATTAAAAAACAACTCTTCCATATGCCAAAATTGGACAACTTATAAAATCAGTTAATGGCATAGTAACACTGAAATAATAGAGATTTCTGTAGATGAGTAGTCTTAACCTCAATTAGTTATCTCAACTCTAAAAAAGTTTGAAAACCAGAATGGAAACAAAAATTAATAAATAATAGCTATAAGTCTGAAATTATTATTAAATGATTACTATCTCATAAACTCCAGTGAACCCCAAAAAATCCTTCTTAGTACCTAAAATTATTTGATGAGTTGATTGGATGAACAGTGAGTATACAAAATAAGAAACTTTAAAATATTCAAGAAATAATTGGTGAGAAAAACAATGGTGAGTAATGATCCCGTTTACAATAGAAAAAACAATAGATGTGTAGGATTAAATGTATCAAAAATTGTGTAGGATTTTAATTTAAAAGAGACTTTAAAACATCACAAAGTTACATGAAAGTATATAAATAGAATAAACAGAAAGAAACATTTTTTATAGACTTAATTTCACAAGTACTAATCCAACCAAAAGTGTTTTAGATTTCAGCCAATTTAAATTTTTAAAACTCAAACACCATTTTCTAAAATATTTAGGAAAGAGACACAAGAAACTCCTAGGAAAGTTATTACAAAAGGAGCTGGGAAATAGCTCAAGAGACTGGAGTAAATGCCTTGTAGCCCAAGACCCAAGTTCAGCCCCTCAGTGTTGAGTGGCCCCCAGAACTACTGGGCGCAGTCTGGAAAACATCAGCAAGACTGAGGTAATGCAGAATCACAGTACAAATGGGGTACCGGACTGACTGTCCCGTCTGGTGGTCAAGCATGGGAGTGGTCCTTGGGACTCCTGAGTATTGCTTGGAACCCCTCCACAAATAATAACAGAAAAAGTTAAACAAAGACTAGTTTAGAAAATGATGAAAACATAATGATAGAGGCTTATTCTCCCTAGTATTAAAATCTATCATAAAGTCAGACTTCTTCGCCAAGACCCTGAACGAACGGTTTGAGGCTCTTCGTATTCCTGAAGCAACCAGATGCCATTGGGCTACACTGGCATGTTATAGGGTCAAATGGAAATGTTACTGGCGCCCACTAGAGCAAATCGATGAATAACGGGATGTCAAGGGATCAAGTGATCATAAAGTCACAGAATGAAAATGATTTATTATTAGTGCAGAAATAGTTGGAAAATTTAGCTACCGAAAGAAAAAATTGCATAAGAGGATAAGAAGGTGTTCAGGTCTTTTCTGCTTCTACTTCTGACTCTAGTCTCCAGTGGCTGGATGGGGTGTGTGCCATTTTGAAACTCCTCTCCATTATGTTCCTTCCTCGAGATTTCGTTTCTTTTCATAGTCTCAGATACATTTGTTTCATTTTTTTTACCAGAGCATTGTCCTTATGTCACCAATCTCCCCTGGAATCGCAGATTCCTGTTTCTCAGCATCCCCCAGGTCAATGTCACAAAAGAATCACAAACGTCACTCACTCATCCCAAACCAAATATTTTCCCACTGAAACTGTTGGCAAACTGTCTCATTTGCCAAGGCATCGAAAATCAGATGAGATGGACATGTAATGCAATTTGGAGACAACCGCTGGACTAAAGCCGTTACCGACTGGATCCCACGGGATGTCAAAAGATCACGTGGCCGCCCACCTACAAGATGGTCAGACTTCCTTGTCAAGACCCTGAAGGAACAGTTTGAGGCTCTTCATATTCCTGAATCAACCAGATGCCATTGGGCTACATTGGCACCTGATAGGGTCCAATGGAAATGTTACTGGCGCCCGCTTGAGCAAATCAATGAATAACGTGATTCAAGTGATCAAGTGACTGAAACTGTTCAACCTCTAGTTTCCTAATCACGTTTGATTGCTCTCATAACGAGTTCTAGAGATCCCTCTTTTGATTATTCTCTCTCCCTTTCTCAAAATCCAAGAATAAGCAATCCTGTGGTCCTATCTACAAATATACCTGACTTAACACAGTCACCACCTGCTTTGCTACCACCATCACCTAAACCTAGCCCTCTCTTCCCTGGACCACTGTGAAAGGTTTTGCAGGGATTTTTGTTTCTACTCTAATCTCCTCTCTTCAATACTCTATATTGCATTCAGAACAATTTGTGTAAACCTGACTGGGTCTCTGTTCAGAATCCAATGAAATTTTCAATCACACTTATAATAAATTTCTAATTCTTACCTTGGTCCACAAGATAGCATTTGTTTTGCTCCTGGCTTTAGTGATATAATATTGTTAAATGTTTAAAACCAACTTGTCTCTCAAAAAGGAATATATGTATATTCATTCATGTATTACATATTTACTATAAATTCACCGATATAGAGGTTGCATAGAACACAATTTGAAAAGATTAATAAAACATATATTACTCTTCATTGAAAATTCCATGTATTAAATTGAATCTCACAGAATACTTTCACTGTATTTTCCTTCCTTTATTATGCTTTTTGCCAAACTCATATCTTTGGCAAAGCTATAACTAAAATTGATTTATGAGTACTGCTCAAAAATGAATGTTGGTTCATATTTTTACATTAATTAAAAGGAAGTGATATTCTGAAATTGTACCCAGAACTGCACTTATTTTTTTTTTATCAGTGATACAAACAACTTTATCAATAGTAATTTTTGTTAGGGAATAGCTTCTCATATATTAGTTCTATTCACAGTTCAACTACAGACACGATAAACTTTTAAATTTAATCTACATTATTAACTTTTATTTTTTATCATTTTGAGTCTAGACAGAACCAAAGCACATTGTCAAATTTGTTGACATCTATTGTGTAACTATTCTCTCCATAGCTGACTTTAAGCTACCAGCATATGCTGTGCAGGCTTCTGCAGAGATGAGCAGCAACACATGGTGATATACTGTTTCCACCATAGAGTTACAATCGCCACAATTAACCTCAAAGCTGAGATAATAGACAAATGTAGAAAGACAATTAAGAAGTGATAAATTGAGTACCATTTATCTCATATTTAATACAATGTGCTAAATTATAAGTCTATGTAATTTAATTTTGAATAAGGAATGCACTTAACACCTGCCTTACAAAATTTCTGAAGATTTGGCAACTGACCACAAGGAGCAGGTAACAACAGAATTCAGCACCACACTCTTGGGCTTCCCTTCCTGCCTCACTCTGTCTATACCTCACACTACTCCAATTACCCTGAGCTCCTTGTCCCCATCAAGGTGCCCAGCACTTTCCTCCTAAGCACTGCAACTCTTACGGTTCCTTCTGCCGAAAACACTTATCCACATAGTCCTATGGATCATCCCTTTCCCAGAAGACTCTCCTTGGTCACCCAAGCCAAAGCAGTACTTCCAGCTCTCTCTACCCACCTGCCTCTGCTTTCTCTTATTTTTTTAGTATTACTCATTATCTGACATTTTGCACAGTGCATTTGTTTATTGTGTGACTCTTCCACCCGTCAGTAAAAATTAAACCCAGGATGGAGGTCTCTGACGTATATGTCACTGTATAACCCTAAGGAGAGGACAGCGGAGATCATTGTAACACCACACCTATCACCTGAGTGCTGCTTCCCTCTGCCAGTGATCTGAGGAACTCTCTCCCAGCTAATCCGCATCCATGGAAGCTTACTTCAGTTATTTAGTTTTTTACGAAGGCATCAGGCTTGTCTATACCCAGGGCACTGCCCTGTGGGCCCTGGATGGTTGATGATCTGAAATAGAAAAAAACTGGCCCCCTGGGATGAACCCAGAACCACGGAAGAGCCTGGCAAGCTACCTGTGGTGTATTTGATATGCCAAAAACAGTAACAATAATGGACCTCGTTCCCAACAAATGGAGATGTTACTGGTGCCCGCTCGAGCAAATCGATGATCAATGGGAAAACAAGTGATACAAGTGATAGCCCTAATGTTAAGAACAGAGCCTGATGTGAAATAATACCTAAAAATTATGTCAACTATATAAATAAGTGAACCGAATACTTGTAAAATGAGAACTGGACATGATCCCAAAATTTTAAAGCTATACATATAAATGGACAAAGGACCAGTATCTTGAATTTATGGAAACTTTTCCAAATCAGTCAATGAGTAAAACATGAACATAAAAATGATCAACACAAACCTCTAAATGTGTGTATTGCAATCAACAATGTGCAAGAGAAGGGAGAGAGAGAGAGAGAGAGAGAGAGAGAGAAGAGATAAAGAACCTGCCATAGAGGCAGACTAGGGAGGGGAAGGGAGTTGGAGACATCGGTGGTGGGAAATGGGCACTGGTGGAGGGAGGGGTGCAGGAACACTGTATGACCAAAACCCGAACATGAACATCTTTGTAATTGTATATCTCACGGTGGTATAATAAAATATTAAAAGGAATTTTATAAAAAGGGAAAAATGATCAACACAAAAGACATGAGCAGGCTTGACATAAAAGATGAGAAATAAGAATTAGAAAATTCTCAATGTTTTGTTATTAAATACAGTGAAAATTAAAGTAATAAGTTCCTGGAATTTGTCTAGTAAAAATCATGTATTTATATGTTCCAGTTTTGGTACAATGAACTCAACATATATTTCAAGTATGAATTAGTATCGCCTTTAAGAACAGTTTATGTTTTAAACCAAAATATAATTTCCATACGCTACATTCTAGCAGTTCATTTTGTGAATTTATACTAGTAACAACTTAATTAATGATTTGTGAAAATGGGGCTTATACTACACATAGCTGCTTAATGCAAAAACTGAAAGAACAATAGGAAAGAAAAATAGATGGAAGAAGAGAAAAAGAAGGGAGGGGGAAGACCCAAATAGTCAACAACCAGCAATTAGGGGGAAAGAGTGCAAAATCTCTTTGAAATGCAATCTAATAAGACCTTGACAATAGAATGAGATTATCTTATGGCATGATAAAAGATGTAGGGCATTGTATTAAGTAAGAAGCACAGAATATAAAATAGTTTGTAGAATAATGTTACATAGATAAAAATTGTAAATGTGAGAACCCAACCAGAAGGAAACAAGGTTTTAAAACAGTCCCAATAATCTTTATGTTTTTATTAAGGGAAGAGGAGTCTATTGGCAAGCAGTGCTAGTGCCCAGGGAACCCAGGAGATTGCTCCCAGCTATTCCCCGTCAACCAGGCAAGAGGTTCAATGTGAGGACTCAGGGATGTGGGGCTGTTCCTGCCCTGGTGGCAGGGATGACTCAGGTTACTCTGGCAATGCGTGAAGGACTCCAGGGTCACATGCCAGGGATTAAGTCTGGGTTGGATGCATGAAAGACCTGAATCTCACTATGCAAAGGATACTGTGAGGAAGGCAGAGAAATTAATACAGAGGGTAAGTGGCTCATCTTGCAGAGACTGGCAGGTTTGATCCCCAGAACCATATACAGGCCCCATCTGAGCACCACCAGGAGCTATCCCTGAGCACGGTTGGGTACTGCCTAACCTCTCTTATCCCCTCCTGCCACTATATTGTCGTGGGGACTGGAGCCCCCTCCCCCACAATAATTTTAAATAGTAAAATCAATGTGAATTTTCTTACTCTGAGGTTTAGCTTATATTTTCTATTTCCCTACAAAAATATTTATATCTGTAGTTAGAAAGTTAAGAAAAGTGCTTCCATTGTTTAAAAAAGAAAATGCAAGTACCTTCTGAAATCCCCAAGATGCAAGGAACTGTTCAAAATAGCCACACAGGCAAAGCACAGGAAGAGGAAAATGAGCATGCAGGTGGAAGGGGTACATTCATCTTGGCTTTCCTCCTCTCCTAATTACAAAGAAGCAACACAAGGCAGGAGAGCAGAGACTTGGCTTTCACCCGCACAATGCTCTCAGTGTGAAGGTAATGGGCCTTTCCTTACTCCAGCCCCAAAGGAGCATTTGACAGAGAACTAGACAGACTTGAAAGCCTAGAGGCACCCTACTTGGTAAACTTACTCACAGAAAGGGAAGACCACGAGTGGCTTTTGGGGCTCCCACGTGCACTTTACAGAGGGACTACTCTTGCAGAGTTGGCTCCAAAATTCTGTGGTTTGAGTCACTGGTGATTGCTGGTTGTCTATAATGTTACGTCAGGCATCTCCAACCTTCCCTTCACTGCCAGAACAACCTTCAAGACTCCCTTTGTCCTGCTGGTCCCTATGGTAGGTCTAGCGGATGAATCTATGAAAGTCCTGCTCAATATTTAATAAATATGCTAATCAAGTATACTAATGATAAAAAGGAGGTCAACTCTTTCAAATGTCAAAGAATTTTAAAAGCAAGTGGAAAAGGAATAGCAGAATGCAAGAATCAGGTGCAGGCACAGGCATGGCAAAAACAATGATTCAGAGGCATAATTGAGTCCTTGGTGGGGTTACTCTATAGGTTACTCTATACTTGCAAACCTCACTGTCCAAGCAGGACTATAAGGGGAAGAAATGATCGGACTGACCCTTCCCCAGAAAACTCAGTTCCCTAAAGCAGGAGACCTGGGAATCAATTACAGGAGGTTCTTCTATATACCCCATGTTTTTTGTATGGCAACTACCTCTATTTAATGAGCAATTTAACATATATATATATTTATATATATATGTATGTATATATATATATATATATATTGTATATATATATAATAACAGGGGTCTGAGCTTTGAGTATCAGGGTTAAAGGGTTGTCACAAATGTTCTTAAACTGCGTAAGAAAAAGAATATTTAACAAGTTCCCTGGGCAAAATGGGTCATAAAAACCCAGATAACCTTAGAAATCAAAAAGAAAGTGCCCTTGTGACCAGCAGGAAAATTTGCCCTAAAAATCTTAGATTCACAAATCAATCACCAGGCTGGGGCCCTTCTATAAGAAAGCACCCACATTTTTCTAGAAGTGGATCTGTCCCTACATATTTTCCACTTAAGTGTGAAAAATGGTGCCAACTGGCAAACACCACAGCATAATTAAAACATGGAAGATAGCACTTTGGGTAGGTAAAATAAGATAATTAAGAAATAAATAATGAACACTTATTAAGCTATGAATTTCATCCCCTTCCTCCCCTTGCCCAACTGCTAATGTAAGTGTTCCAAAATAAAAGAATAGAAAAAAGAAAACAAAGAAAAATATCCCCATGAGAAAACAAAAAGGAAGGACTAAGTGAAGATGTTATAATTTTAATTCTCCAGATGGAGGAATCATGCACTAGTTTCTGTTCCAACAAAAATAAAGAAGCTCCCTAGAAAGCCAAGTGAAGTGAGATTTTCCCCACAGGATGCCCCATCCCCAGATTCCCCAGGCTCATAAGACTAGAGATTAAAACTCAGGGAGGAGTTAAGGATCAACTCATGAAGAAAGTTGAACTCCAAACTCAGAGAGGGGCCGGAGAGATAGTGCAGTGGATAAGGTGCTTGCCTTGAATATGACCAATCAGGAGATTTGACTCTGGCACCCTACACGGTTTCCCGAACCAAAATTAAATTAACTAATTAAATTAAATCACAATTGCTCCAGAAAGTAAGTTCCTAGAAAGCCCATGTAATATTCCTCTGGAATTTGGACATTGGAGTAGTCCTGGGGTCTGTTTAATGACAGGAGTCACCAGAGTGGTGCTGATACATTGATATTGACTAACCGATACCCATAAGATACACAATGAGCTCAGGTCTCTGTGCTACAACTGACCTCTTGATGTTGGCCTCTACGCAGGGTGCTATGCTGACATTCAATGACCTGGGTTATGACCTCATGCAGACTCCAATCTACATCATCAGAGGTCAAGTTTCCTGAGGACTTTTTCAACCATTGTTTTATATCACCAAAATGTCCTTCCAAAAGCGTCCTCTCTTGCTTCTAATAAGAGGTGGTGGCATCACGTTCTTCTGGATCAGTCTTAAGTGATACCACTCTCTCTTAAGTGATACCACTTAAGACTGATCTTTCAGGAAACGGGTCTATTTCTTGCTCTGTAAGCTACTGTTTATGTCATTATTGCATATTATTAACCTTTGCATGTTGTTATTGGCATTGAAAAAGATCATGCTCTTGGAAAGTAATGATAGACATGTGAAGGTTGCAAAAAAGATGTTACAATATTATGCTGCAAAAAATTTCAGGTACAAACTTAATCCAGTTTACTGTCCATGTGTTCCTTTATACTCTGTGGAAGACCTGTATTTGTGGACAGTTAAAACAAAGCATGGAAACGGCCTTTGAGAGTCTTTTGAAACCCATTTGTGGTTTTGCTTTCCAAGTTTCAGTTATTTGCAGTCAACCACGGTCCAAAAATATTACATATAATGAGAGAGAATTTTAACTTTTATTAGGTTATATCATTCTATTGCTCTATTTTATTATTACTTTCCCTTTGACTGATTTATAAATAAAACTGCATGATTTTATTTATAAATAAAACTGCATGTATGATGTAAATATACATCATAGGTATATACAGGGAAAAGTAGACACTATGTATCCACAGATTCAGTCCTCCTCTAAGCAACTTGGAATATATCCCCCACCAGACCAGGTGTAACCTCATATGCACAAGCAGTTCAGACAATGCAGCATTATAAGTACCATGTAGCCAGCATACTTATTGCTCAAGGACAGGAGTACATGCTTAACATATACAGGGTCTCTATCAAATACAGGGTTCCAAGTCTGAGTCCCAGAAGCACTTGGCATACCATGTACTGTATAGACCTAGTGTCAAACACTGATGGAGGGGTATCCCCACAATTGGGATATTTAAATATACATACATAGTTTCAAACAAAGAGATCCAAAAGAGACATGACTTTGCAGACAGTGCATCTTCTAACTTTTCCTCCTAATGAGACATAAGAAACTAGCACGGGGACAGGATGAGATACTGAACCTGAACAAGGCTGAACAAGGTTCTAGGGGTGTGAGCGATACTATAACGGACTAACCTGGGTTCAATTCCTGGCATCCCATATAGTCCCCGAGAACTACTCAGAGTAATCCCTTGGTGCAGAGCTATTGTCCAGTGTGGCCCAAACACCATTTTTTTAAAAAACACTGCTAGACATTACTGAGTCTTCATGTGAAACAAAGACATAGATACCTCTTCTTGATCTATTGTTCTAAACCTTTATCAGCAATTCATTGTACCTCACATGGGCTATAATATAAATTTAAATTAAATTGTCATATAAACAGTTTTTTGCTCAAGACCCTATACACCCTAGAAATAGTCCTTCTGTTATACGTCTGAGATGGATATTTGCATATAGGTAGCTTGGTGGAAAATGCTCTTGGGAACAACATTCAATAGTTAAGAAACAAATCTGGTAAGATTTAGAAGCAATGTCTTAAAATATACATATGATCACCACATTTAATGCAAATGTGAAAGAAAATTCTGGAAAGATATAATACATTTATACAAAAATTAAATGGAAATAATTCATCTAAGAGTCAGATTGTTCCATAAAAATGTGCTGCATGATGGTATTTAGAGAAGCATAGGTAAGTATAAAATATCTATTTCTTTATATAGAGAGAGCCTAAACATATTTAGAGATGCTTGGATTATTTAAATTAAGTATTGGTAGAATAAAAATAGGTGAAACAAAGTGATACCAAAAACACCAAGATAGAACACAATAGTACTGAAGTGAGCAGCTAAAGAGAATGAGACAAATAAGCATAAAAGAAACAAAAGTGAAACAAAAATAGCACATATAAAAATAAACCAGTGTACATTGATCATTTTCTAAGTTCATAGACCAAGGCTTCTCATAATTGTTTAATAAACAAAAGACAAATAGTTACTATTTCCAAAGAAACTTATCAGCAATAAAATAACATTAGAAGTTTAAGATAAAGAGATGATTGGACTTCTATTACTTGTTGGGTGACAGCCTAGCTAGCTTGGGAGCTTTGCTGTTTTATCCACTCACAGCTTAATCTATTTACATGTTCTTAAGCCAGGGTTCATACTAATGAGATCTCTCTTCTATGTAAACACTGATGGAGGGTGTGGCAGTTACAGAAGTCACCTTGACTCTGAATGAGTAACTTCTGACTTATTATTATACATCTACTAAGACTTCTATGTTTTCTAATTGGGCACAGCTCCTCTTTATACCCACTGCACCCAGCGTGGGACAGTTAGAATTTACCAGGAGACTACCACCCTGGCTAGTTGAGACTGTCTTTTAAGATTATAGAAAGGATCATACTAGTTTGCCATCAAGCAGGCGAGTGTGACCCTTTCAGTATATGGAGAACAAGATACTCAGAATCACCCTGGTGCAGATAATAAATAAGAAGGACCTTGTGGATACCATCTAGATTACATGAAGCCCATGAAATTAAGATGTATTACTTTAGACCAGTCCTTTCTCCAGTGTTTTACATAAGAGATAATCTCTTATGTAAGAAAGAAGAGATTAGTCTTTGGTGTAATCCTTTGTTTATACCTATCATAGGATATCATCCTTCTACACTCTTCCACTATCTAGAAGCTGTTTAGGGTTCTTTGTTGACAAGACCCTCCCTGAAATTAGGATTACTTTGGTGTATATAAGGGAACTGACTTGGGGCCGGTGATAGCCCAGCGGGTAGGGCGTTTGCCTTGCACGCAGCTGGCCCATGCCGGCCCGGGTTCGATCCCGGGCATCCCATATGGTCCCCGAGCACCGCCAGGAGTGATTCCTGAGTGCAGAGCCAGGAGAAACCCCTGAGCATTGCTGGGTGTGACCTAAAAAGCAAAAAAAAATAAAAATAAAAAAAATAAGGGAACTGACTTGAGGTACTCTTCCCTTTTTTGGTAAGGCTCTCTTTCGGTGAGATCCTCTCTTTGGTGGGACTCCTTTCTGGTAGGACCCCCTTTGGTAGGACTCTCTCTGGTGGGCTCCTCTTTAGTGAGAGACTTGGACCCTTGTGTATGGTCTAAGTTCTGACCAGAGCTAAGGTCTTCCATTATATTGGATGACAGTGGTAGAACTTTTGTACTATTAAAAGCCTTTTGGAACTGCGCTGGACTCATGAGTTTTCATTCATTCTATGGTGGCCTCGGAGGTAGAAGAGAACTTCTGTCCTGGTACTGTTGGGGATCCCAGCAGCCTCTGACAATTACTAATTTAAGAATAGATATCTGGATAAACCTCACTGATACAAACATATAAAACGCACAATTTTATCTTAGAATGAGGTGCATATGTCTAAAATAAGGAGCATGGACTCTCACTCGAAATACATAAAGCACAAGAATACTTAAGTGAGCAAAATTCTGAAGAAGCCACTTGCATAATGGTATCTGCAAATATATTAGAAATATTAGAGATAGAATTGAATATCTATTTTAAAACATTCACAAGATCACTGGACATCCCATTTTTCATCGATTTCCTTGAGAGGGAACCAGTAACATTTCCATTTGACCCTATCATGTGCCAGTATAGCCCAATGGCATCTGCTTGCTTCAGGAATACGAAGAGCCTCAAACCATTTGTTCAGGGTCTTGATGAAGAAGTCTGACCATCTTGTAGGAGGGCAGTCATGTGATCTTTAGATATCCCATGGGATCCAGTTGGTAACGGCTCTAGTCCAGCGGTCATCTCCAAATTGCATTACATGTCCAGCCCATCTGATTTTCGATGCCTTGGCAAACGAGATAGTGTCCCCTGACTCTGGAACAGTGATGGAGGTTTTAAAGCATTACAGGGGTAAAATGATATTGAGAATGTGATGAAGGAATTAAAGACTATCAAAATGTCTTCTTTGAAATAATACTAAATAAAAATTCTAGAAACAAAAAATTAAGTGAACATAGAACTAATAGATGTTAAGTTGAACAAAAGTTGAAGAGATCATTGTGAGCTCATAATACACAGAAGACATATTCCAAATATTACACAAAGGGGAAAGTGAACAAAAGAAGTAAAGGGATTTGAATATAGAGTAAAAAGTCCCAACATACATTCCTTGCAGTTGATGATAAGAACATAAGCAAGACCTTCCCCCAAATGAATGAAAGGTACCAATCCTCAGATTAAGAAAGTCCAATAAATTTCCATAATATAAATATGAAGAGATCAAGAAAACATAAATAAAATCTCAGAAGACAGAGGGAAGATACTAAAATCACTCAGGCAGAAAAAAAGAGCATTATCTCATGGAATTTCTCTGACTTTCAGGAAGAGAGAAGTCTATAAAAGACATTCAAAGGGACCAGAGCAATAATACAGCAGGTAGGGCTTTGCATTGCACATGGCTGGCCAGGGTTTGATCCTCGGCCTTTCATATGGTCCCCCAAGCACCGCCAAGAAAAATTCCTGATTGTAGAGCCAGGAGTAACTCCTGAGCATTGCCATGTGTGGCCCAAAAAATAAACAAAACAATAACAGTAATGTTTTCAAAATACTGTGAGAAAATAAGTGTCAACTGAGGACATTACACTTGATTCAATTCTCTTTCAAATGCAAAATGAAATAAAGGCAGTTGAGACAACTCATAGTAAAAAGTTGCATTCACTAACTACAGGGATGTTCTTCAAGAACATCAACAATGATGGTAAATCCTGAGCTCAATACAATCCAATGTTTTACTCAAAATAATCTGGATCTAAAAAATCTTCAAATGAAACAAAATATTACATGTACAATTTCAATAATGAATATTAGATATACTTGGAGATTTTTGTCAAGTTATAACAGTCAAAATTCTTCAGATCATTCAAGATGCAGATAAGTATGTGATTAATGATTTAGTTTAAATTTTGTTAAAATAATTGTGCATGCTAAATGTCTAAATGTGCTACTAAAAATATAAACTTAGGGTATAAACATCACATCAATGAAAAGAAAAATCAAGGAATTGAAATGAGGTGCTAATAAACCTGAAAGAAACCAGAAAGAAATGGAAAAGTGAAGAGAAATAATCCGAATAAAATAAATAAACTCATGCACGCCTGCACACACCATGTCACAATAATAAAAATGAAAAGAAATATTCAAGTAAATAAAAATGTTGCTAAATCTGGTTTTAAAAATAGTAATGCAGATTTAAACTCATGGTCTACACAATTTTTTGAAAGATGGTAAAAATTAAACAAGAAAAATACATCAGAATTCAAACAAAAAACATTACCATATATACATCAATCAATAGCAGGAAAAATTAAGTTTTAGAAAACTTTTCAATTATAACTCAAACATTTGAACTTGGCAGGGGATATTGGGGTCCTTAGGGCTTACTATTGGCTCTAGAGGGCTGTAAGGAACATATCGGGTTTGGGCACCAAACCTGCATCAGCCATGTGCAAGCAAGCACCTACCCACCATCCAATCTTACCAGCCCCAAACATTTATAATTTTATGAGGTTTGAGTTTTCTCTTGCATACTTCAGTAGACACTGTGAGTCATTGTCCTTTTCGGGCATATTTTTTGTCTCCAAAGCTAGAGCTTTTAGCTATTACTGATTCACCACCCCCAGCCTCCACTCATGCCCCCTCCACCACCAAGTCTTCTTTGGGTGTAAGAAACCAAGATTGACTTCTATTTCCATTATATTTTCCTATTCTGAAATTTCAGATCAATGATCACTTGATCACTTGACATCCCATTATTCACCGATTTGCTTGAGCGGACGCCAGTAATGTTTCCATTTGACCCTATCTCGTGCCAGTGTAGCCCAATGGCATCTGGTTGCTTCAGGAATATGAAGAGCCTCAAACCGTTCATTCAGGGTCTTGATTAATGAAATAATTCAATATGTGGACTTTGTGATCATCTCCTTTTCTTTGACTTATTTTAAGTTTCTCCCACATTGTAGCATGTATTAGAACTTTTAATTTATCTAATCATTGATGAAAAATTGGGTTATTTCCATATTTTGACTATCAAATTGCAGAGTACAAGTTTTAGTGTAAACATATGCTTTTATTTCTCTTATCAATATGGGTGTGTAATTATTGACGCCCATGCTAAGTCAATATTTAAGCATCTGAGAAATTACTAAATTGTTTTCAAATTGATGCATCATTTTACATTTCCACCCACAGTGTATGAAGGTTTTTGTTTCTCTACAATTCAATCGCTATCTGTCACTGGCTTTTTAATGCAGCCATACGAATGGGCATAAAGTGGTATCTCATTATGGCTATGATTTACATTTCCCTCATGACTAATGATATCTTTCATCTGTTTAGGGAACACATTCCTTAAATTTTCTTGAAGAAAAATCTGTATAATTCCTTTATCTTTTTTAAATATCAAGTTATTTCTTTAGTTATGGAATTGTAGGAATTTTTTCCCTTTTCGGGTCACACCCAAAAATATATATCTGATTCTCAAAGATTTTATCCTAATCTGCAGTTTGCTCTTTCACTGTAGTAAGTCTGATCCATGCAAGCAGGTGCTCAGAGCTTATTTCTGGCACTATGTTCAGGGATCATTCCTGGTGGTGCTCAGGAGCCCGTATGGCATGTCAGAAACCAAACCTGGGTCTGTGGAGTGCCAGGTGAGCACCCTACCAGCTGTGCTATGACTCTGGCCCTTGTCTTTTTAATTTGAAGTTCAATTGTTTGTAATTTCTATGGAGTCCTATTAAAGGTTTGTTTTGTTCCCCATAATTACGTTATGCTGAACAAATGATTCTTTGTTATGACTAAGTGATTGGTATGGAAATTTCGTATTTCTTTAAACGTATCCTACCCACATGGCAGAGCCTGGCAAGCTACCCATGTCGTATTTGACATGCCAAATACCAGTAACAATTATAGACCTCATTCCCATGTCTTGATGGAATGGTTTGAGGCTCTATGTTCCTGGAATGGGCAGATGCCCTTGGGCTATCTCGCATGTACCAAGATATATTGAGATGTTACTGGTGCTTGCTTGAGTAAATCGATGATCTATGGGAAGTCAAGTGATCAAGTGATCAAGTGACCTTTTGATAACTTTGGTATTGTAGCCAAGTATTATTTACTAATCGAGAATAAAAAACTTCTAACTTTAAGTTTCCTTCTTATAGTTTTTAGTCTTAATTCTTCCATTTAGATCTTTGATGAAACTTTGGGTTAATTTTGGTGTAATATAAGGACCTGCTGTCACTCTTTGCAAACAGATGCCACCATTGAATGAAAAGACAGTTATTTTCCTATTGAAGAGTCTTGACAGCTTTTTCAAAACTCAGTTGTCCACCAATATATGAGTCTATTTCTGGATGCTCAATGGATCCAGAAACTATCTATCTATCTTTATATTCATGATAATACATCATCTAGCTATACCTCTATATTCATGATAATACAATACTGCTTGGTTTACATGCTTTCTAGTCAATTTTAGAAGTAGGAAGGTTCTTCCTCCTTTATTCTTCTTTTAATTATTATGGCTCACCTTCATTTTTTTTTTAATTTTTTGGGTCACACCTGGTGATGCTCAGGGGTTACTCCTGGCTCTGAACTCAGGAATTACCTCTCAGTAGTGCTCAGGGAACCATATGGGATGGTGGGTATTGAACCAGGGTCGACTGCATGCAAGGCAGATGCACAACCTGAACTCCTACAGAGAAATTACCTACTTCTGGTAGAAATTGTACTGAATTCATAGAACAATTTGAAAGTATTGCCACTTAAAATTATTGTCTTCTGACACATGGAGAAGGGATGTATTTACGTGTTTATTTTGATCTTCTTTACTTTAACATGTTTTATTAATTTTGGTTATTCATCATTATTTTAAGAGTTTATATATGAAATTTGTTTGTTAAATTTGTATCTAAATAATTTATTATCTACTATGATAAATTTATTATTTATTATTTTGTATGGTAATAATTTATTATTTAGCATGGGAAATGGAATTATTTCTCTGGTTTTAATTTTGGATTGCTAATGCAACTATATACAAGTAAAATTGATTTTTATACACTAATCATGTGTCCTCTACTGAGCTGAACTTATTTATTAGTTGTAATAGTTTTTTAATGGATTTCTTGAGATTTTATGTAGTGGTGAATAGAATCATTTTGCTTATTTCTTACTAATATAAATTATTTTTAATTTTCTTGCATAACTATTTAGCTGGAATGTCCAATCAAATGTCAAACAGAAGTAATAAAAGTATGTATCTTGTCTGATTTTTGTGTTTATGGGAAAGCACCCAATCTTCATCCCTAAAAATATAGTTAGCTATGTACTTCCATAAATATCATTTTTTTTCAGATTGAGGAAATAACCTCTAGTCTTAATTTGTTGAGTTTTTTATTTTTATTATTAATCACAAAAGTACATTGGATTTTGCCAAATGCTTTTTACATCTAATGATATGATCATGTTTTTTTTAAACAAGATGCTTTATAAGAATTGATTTTCAGATACTGAACTAGTCTTGCAACTGTAATACAATTTTTATATTGTATATATTTTACATATATGTGTATATATTTCTGAATTTAACTTGCTTTTTCTTTTTATTTTGTTGAGGATTTTTGTGGACACAGTTATAAGAAATAATGATGCACAGCTGTGTCTTTTCTGATATTTTTGTCTATCAGGGTAATATTCTAGGTTCCTCATAAAGTAATTGGAGAATTGTTACCTCTTCTATGTCTTGGGAGTGCATGAGGAAATGGGTAGTAATTCTTCATGTATTTGGTACTGCTCACTGACTAAGCCATTTTGCATGCTATTGTATGTCAATGATAGTTTTACTGCCTGAGGAAGGCTAAACTATTTAAATGCAAAGATATATAAGGCGTAAGTATAGAAAAAATGGCATAATCATTGGAGATAGTGATTCTTTATTTAAAAAATTACAGAATATTTAAAAGTAACACTCAGTAATTATTATATAAATACAAAAAATATTTGTATCCTGTTTGGGGTTATTGTCAATGTAAAACTGAAGAAAAATATCTTACAGATAGTACAAGAGTAAAAATGAAAATAAATGAGCTAACAGTTCCATTTACAATGTCAGAAAAGGAACAAAAACACTCGTCCAGAACAAAAGTGAAGAAAGGAAATAAATGTAAAAGCAGAAATTCGTGAAATAGAAAGCAAAAGATGCAACAAGTAGTCTCAATAAACCAAAAATATTTGAAAAACAAACATCCAGCAGTATTAATTTTTAAAAAGTAATAAATATGACACAGATACACAGATACACCAGGCAGAGCAGAAACCAGCTTTCCCTATTGAACCCCCTGCATTCCATGGACCATGAGAGCAACTTCCAACTCGAGCCCACCATCCCAATGGAGCCTTGGAAGAGCCCAGAGAAACCCCCACACCTTGCTGGCAGCGATCTTCACCATCCACACTCTGTAGCTGGTAAGATCTCCACCCAACAGATTAATCCAGTCTCCAGCCCGGCTTGTCAGAAACTCAGCCTACAAGGACCCACCCTGCAGAGACCCACCCTTCAGAGGAGAGTATTTCAACCCCAGGAATGCTTAAGCCACAGACACAGATACACCAGGCAGAACAGAAACCAGTTTTCCCCCATTGTGTGCGGCTGCTGCACGGCTGCACGCTTTACCTCCAAATTGCTGTGGAATATTCCACCCACCCCTCTGAGAAAGCCCCACAAAGTAATGAGAGGTATAAGCGCCCGCACAGCAGAGTCTGACAAACATATGCATGTTTGATATGCCAAAAACCCGTAACAAAAATGTTTATTTTTCTGACCCCAAAAGGGGGCCCTTAATACGGCAGCAGTAAGAAAGGTGAACAAGCAGTGCCTGATAAAATTTCACGGCCGTCCTAGGCTGCCAAAACAAAGAAGGACTAAAATGACTATCTGTACTTTCAATGCACGTACACTGGCATCGGAAGCATACATTGAGGATCTGATCGTGCAAGTGCAAAAGATCAAGTATGACATCATTGGTCTGACTGAGACGAGGAGGCATGAGTCGCATCATGCTGTATTTGACACCAGAGAAGAATTGTTCCTTGGAACATGCAACGAAAGAGGCATCGGTGGCGTTGGTGTCCTTGTCAACACGAACATGGCCATCAACATTGATTCATTTGAATGCCTAACAAACCGAATAGGATGATTACACATGAAGAGATGTGGCCCACTGCCAGCAATTTCAATCTTCATTGTCTACGCACCAACATTCACATACAAAGGGAGATGAAATTGAGAAATTCTACATGGAACTGGAGGAGTTCTCTAAAAAAAGATCACACCTTCTACAAGGTCATAGTCGGTGATTTTAATGCCAAGATAGGACCGAGAAGATCGGCTGAAGAACTCCACATCGGAACCCATGGCCTAGAATGGAACAAACAGGGTGAGAGACTATCTGAGTTCATCATATCCACCAAGACCATTCATGGGAACTCACAGTTCCAGAAGGCTGAAGCGAAACGTTGGACATGGGAATCTCCTGGTGGACAGTTCCACAAATGAAATTGACCACATCATCTTCAATCGATGGTTTTGTCTGACTGATGTTGCTGTTGTTCCCAAATTCCAAACAGGATCGGACCATCGCCTCCTTCGGTGCAAAATTCTACTTCCCGCAACGGGAGAAAAGGCTGCAAAGTTTAAGAAGAGAACTCCCAGAACGACCACCAACTGGGAACTCTTTGGCACCATTGCAGCAACATGGGAAGACACCTTTATTGACGACATCGATGAAGAATACAACCTACTGGTTCAGCACCTCCATGATTGTGTGAAGAATGCCAAGGAGAGAGGAAAGACACAAAAGGACACCTGTCTTCAGAAACTCTTGAGCTCATTCACCAACGTGGCAAGGCGCGAGCCTCAGGAGACCAAATGCTAACGTCCAAGCTTGCTAAACGGTGCAGAGAAACGATAAAAGAAGACCTCAGCGACAGAAGAGCAGAAATACTGGAAGATGCAGCAGAAGCAAGGGAAAAGCATTCGCACCGCCCCGACTGTCCTTCACCAACTATAAGACCAAAATGACTGCCCTCCGATGCCCAAATGGATCTATCACATCTTCCAGAAAGGCAATGGAGAAGATTATCCATGACTTCTACTCAAATCTCTGATAGCCACATCCACCTGCCCACATACCAAATTCTACAGGATGGATATGTCTTTCCCAACGTTCTCCCTTCTGAAATCTGACATGCCATCTCGTCGGGAAGGGAACAGCACCAGGCCCAGACAAAGTCAGACCCGAACACCTGAAGAATCTGCCGTCGGTACTCATCAATACACTAGCTCGTCTCTTCACACACTACCTGTCCGAATGCAAGGTACCCTCCCATTGGAAAACCAGCAGGACAGTTCTACTGTTCAAGAAAGGAGACATTCACGACATTGGCAACTATCACCCCATCTGCCTGTTGTTCAACATCTACAAACTGTTTACACGAGTCATCCTGAACAGGATTGGCAGAACACTAGATGAAGGACAACCATGCGAACAAGCTGGCTTCCGGAAAGGATTCACCACAATCAACCATATCTACACAGTAACCAAGCTCATTGAGGTTTGTAGGGAGTACAAGATGCCGCTCTGTCTCACGTTCATTGATTTACAGAAAGCCTTTGATTCTGTGGAGACTGAAGCAGTCATTGAAGCCCTAGCCAAACAGGGTGTTCAAACCCAATACATCAAGATCCTTCGTGAGCTGTATTACGGATTCACCACCAGGATCTCACCATTCTACAAAGAAGTGATCATTGATGTCAAAAGAGGGGTTCGACAGGGTGATACCATCTCACCAAAACTCTTCAGTGCCACCCTCGAGAACATCATGCGACAATTAGAATGGGAAGGAATGGGAGTGAAGATAGATGGTCGGCAACTACACCACCTCCGCTTTGCTGATGACATCGTTCTAATAACACCAAACATTAGCCAAGCGGCACAAATGCTGGCTGACTTTGACCGAGAATGCGGAAAGATAGGTCTACAGCTGAATCTGAAGGAAACTATGTTCATGAAAAATGAACTAGTTCCAGAGACCCCATTCACTCTCAATGGAACAGACATCTCTGAATGCAGCAGTTATGTGTACCTAGGTCGAGAAGTCAACATAATGAATGACCTAAAACCTGAGCTGTGCAGGAGGAAGAGAGCGGCATGGAATGCCTTCAAAGGCATAGAAGAAATACCTAAAAGGACAAAGAACCTCCAGCTCCGGGCACATCTCTTCAACCCCACCGTTCTCCCTGCATTAACATATGCCTCAGAGATCTGGGCCCTACGAAAGCAGGATGAGAATGCTATTCGGGTCTCCCAGAGAGGAATCAAAAGAGCTATGCTTGGAATATCATGCCTCACTCAAGTGAGAGAAGGAATACGGAGTTTTGACCTCCATCGCTATTCCAGAATCAGGGATGCTGTCTCGTTTGCCAAGGCATCGAAAATCAGATGGGCTGAACATGTAATGCAATTTGGAAACAACCGCAGGACTAGAGCCATTACTGACTGGATCCTACGGGATGTCAAAAGATCATGTGGCTGCCCACCTACAAGACGGTCAGACTTCCTTGTCAAGACCCTGAAGTAATGGTTTGAGGCTCTTTTAATTCCTGAATCAACCAGATGCCATTGGGCTACATTGGCACGTGATAGGGTCCAATGGAAATGTTACTGGCGCCTGCTTGAGCAAATCGATGAATTCAAGTGATTCAAGTGATGGATTCAAGTGATCAAGTGATCAATAAATATAATTTTTTCCAGAGAAAAGGTTTTCACAACACATTTTATAAGACCAGTATAGAGCTTAACATCAAGTCTGGACAAGAACAGTCTGAGAAAGTCAATCTTTGGCTAACACTACTAAGGAACTGAGAGGTGAACGCATCTGAATAAAATATCAGTAACAGTATTATAGGAATGTAGAGAAAAGACAACAATTTGATTAGGTCACATTTATTCCAGAAAGGCATGTTTGATAAGGTGATAAAGGCCCTAAATTCATTTCAGCAAAAAGAAACTGATAAAATCCGAGAAGTTTTAGGAAGAGAAAAACAAACACAGACAGAGAGACTGACAATAAACTTGAAAAGAAGAATGCATTTGACCAGAAAAATCTCCTAGTTTACTGTCAATATCTTTTCCTCATTGGCCTTATGCATAGCTGGTGGAGACAAAGGATGCCCCAAAGGAACCATGTTTATTGATATTATTCAGAAACCCCCTCAGCTGTGTAGGACAATAGGGAACCTTTGACCTTCATGTCAACCTGTTAGTTCTTGGTAAAGCTCCTGGGCACTTAAAAAAATGCTACTACTTCCCAGGACCAGGCTCTATATTTGGTGATCTTTCTCCATGATGAGAATTCCCTCAGAATCACACTCACATTCTGAAATTTTCTGAAGTTAATGACCATTAGAGAACAAAATTCTTGTGTTTCTACGAAGAATACAAGTAACATGCCTGACCATAACATCATATTCAGCTTCCTGAGAAATAATTTGGGGCTATACACACAGAATTGACCTTGTCTTCTTGGACATGGAACCTACCTCAAGTTCATAGAGGTTAGAACCTTCAGTAATTTTCATCAATTATGTGATGTAGGAGTATCATGCTGAGTAGAAATGAGTCAGAAGGAGAGGGACAGATATAGAATAACTACATTCATTTGTTGGATATAAAAATGTAAATAGTATAAAACTAATATCCAAAACCAGGGTAGTGTCTGGGGGGGAAAGGGGCATTTAGGATACAATTGTTGAGGGTACTAATGCCAACCTAGAACTGAGCATTGAATAGAGGCAAAAAGATACACATGACAACCCTTTAATGTATGTTCTGTAATCCATAGTCTGAGGGGGAAGGAAAAGAGAAAGAGAGAGAAATGGAAAGAAATCAAGAACCTGCCATGGAGCAGTGCTGGGGGAGGGGGAGGGAACCTGGGACGTTGGTAGTGGGAGATGGGCACTGGTGGCGGGATGGGTGCTGCAACACTGTTTGACCAAACCCCAAATATGAACTTTTTAATTGTATATCTTTGTAATTTTAAAAATAAAAAAATTAAAAAAAATAAATGAAAGTACATTCATAAAAAAATATATAAAAAAAATCATTAAAAAAAAGAAAAGGGACCAGTATGACAATAATAGTTGGAAATGATCATGATCATTTTGGACAGCAACTGAGTGATGAAAGTAGGTAAAGGAATAAACCTGGTAATCTTTCAGTATCTGTATTGCAAATCATGAGGCACAAAAGATAAGGGTGTGAGTAAATGAGAGAGAGAGGGAAAGGGAGAGGGAGAGAGAGGGAGAGGGGCAGAGAGAGAGGGGGAGAGAGGGAGACGGGGAGAGAGGAGAGGGAGAGAGAAGGAGAGGGAGAAAGGGAGAGGGAGAGAGGGATAGGAAGAGAAAGAGAGGGAGGGAAAAAAGAGGGAGAGAGAACGAGAGAGAGGAGGAGAGAGAGAGGGGGGGGGACAGAGGGGGAGATAAATATGTTTTTCAGAGAAAAGATTAGGAATAGGGATAGGATAGGCAGAGAAAGAGAGGGATAGGAGAAAAGAGAGAGGGAGAGGGAGAGAGAGGAAGAGGGAAACAGAGAGGGAGCGGAAGATGAAGAGAGGGAGGGGTAGGGAGAGGAAGAGAAGGAGAGAGAGGGAGAAGGAGAGGGAGAGGGAGAGGAAGAGAGGGAGAGGAAAAGGGAAAGAGAGAGGGAGAAGGAAAGGGAGAGGGGGGAGAGAGAGGAAGAGGGAGAAGAAGAAAGAAGGGAGAGGGAGAGGGAGAGAGAGGAGGATTTTTGCCATGGATAGAGGCATATAGAAGGCTGGCAGGAGGGAAACTGGAGATATTCGTGGTGGGAAATGTACACTGGTAAAGGTATGGATGTTGGAATATTATATGACTGAAGCCCAATCATGAACAACTTTGTAACTGTGTATATCTCATTCAATTTTAAAAAAATTAATAAACGTGTTGCTCTCACATGAGAAAAAAATTGACTCTTGATAAGATTCAGTCTTGAATATTTCTCTAATTATAATTTGTAAATTACCTTAAACATAGCCATAAGCACACCTCAATTTTTCATTTTAAAGGAAGATAGAAAGAGATATGGAATGAGCTTTTCGGTATTATAAAAGGAAATAAGAATGTGGAATTCTATGTCAGCTAAGAATGTGTTGCTGGATCCCTCTATAGTAGATAAATTTATTAATAGATAGGCATCAATAAATGATGCCTATAGCAATGGTTAGTATAATGATTAGATGATTTTATTATTCTTATTCTACATTGAATTTCTTTATTAAATCAATTTTATAGTTAAAATTAGAAAATGACTTGAATTTCATTTCTCACAGTAGAACAAACCTGATAACCTAAAAACTT
This sequence comes from Cryptotis parvus, assembly GCA_021461705.1. Taxonomy (NCBI): domain Eukaryota; kingdom Metazoa; phylum Chordata; class Mammalia; order Eulipotyphla; family Soricidae; genus Cryptotis; species Cryptotis parvus. The sequence goes on along the minus strand of JAJIBD010025845.1, from coordinate 14,815 downwards.
AACCAACATTGGCTAAAATATTACAAAGTTCCTATTATATGCATAGCCATGATCCCAAGAAAGGAAATTCCCAAATGTCAAAAACAAATAGAAAACTAAAAACCAAAGAGATAAGAACCAGAAATGATTCTATAGCAGCCCTAAGGGTAATTTTTGGTCTCAGTAACTAGGGGATTTGATTTTAATGATCTCACAGGGAAATGAAATGAAGTCTTGATCCTGCTTATGATGACAAATAAAATTGAGACTATGAGAAAGCCAGGTTCCTAGAAAGGTTCCGCATCCGATAAAAAGAATGGACTAGAAACTGTCAACCCCAGCAGAACAAAGAAAAAAAAAAAAGAAAGTTTGCTTGTCCTGGCCTGGCCAGGGAAGAAAAGTGGGAAGAAAAGGTGTCTCATGGGCCCCTGCTTACCTAGTTTTAGAGATCAAATTTAAGCTGTCTCTAGGACACTTTCACATCAAAAATATATCAAAAATAATCTTAGACTAGTGATATTCTTAGAGTTTCTAACACATAGAAAAGAAAATTCAATTTTGAAAGACATGCCTTCAATCCAGGCTGGATAAGTTTCCTAAAATTAAATCCTCAAAACATGAGTTCACAATGAAAAATTACAAAACGTATGAGGAAACGATTTCTCTTCATGACATCAGCAGAGTGAACCATAGTTTTCATGTCCAACAACATCAGGTGGTGCATACAGAAGTCAAAAATGATACAGTAATAATTTTTCAAACAATTAAAAATGTAACATAATTACAAATAATCAAACACAAACAACATCTAAAACACCAAGTAGCACCTAACATAGTCTCAAAATACATGAAACAAAAACTGACCATTGAAAGGACAAAAGACAGTTCATGATAATAACTGGAAACTGAGGTACTATTAAAAGAATTGAATGATAATTCAGATATACTTAGTAGACATCTTTTGAACACTCCATTTTTTTTCAATATTAATATTTTATTCAGTAACTTTCTGATCACAGTATAAGTTTTCTTTTATCTTTTTTTAAGTATTTTATTATACCACCGTGAGATATACAAATAAAAAAGATATACAATTAAAAGTTCATGTTTGGGTTTTGGTCATACAGTGTTTCAGCACCCGTCCCTCCACCAGTGCCCATCTCCCACCACCAACATCCCCGGTTCCCTTTCCCCTTCCCCAGCCCTGCTCCATGGCAGGTTCTTTATTTCTTTCCCTTTCTCTCTCTTTCTCTTTTCCTTCCCTTCCAGACTATGGATTATAGAACATACATTAAAAAGGTTGTCGTGTGTATCCTTTTGCCTCTATTTAATGCTCAGTTCTAGGTTGGCATTAGTACCCTCGACTATTATTAGCACCCTGTTCCATTTTCTGTCTTACCTAACCTCTGACTCCCACACGTTTGTGATAATTTCCACCTTTGACAAGACCTCCTGATATATGTTTCACTTGACCTTGGATATTGGTATCATAATATGTACATATATATTTATGCCATGCAAATAAATGCAGTCATTCTGTATCTGTCTCTCTCCTTCTGGCTAATTTCGCTCAACATAATCTTCTCCATGTCCATCCATTTATAGGCAAATTTTATAACTTCATTTTTCCTAACAGCTGCATAGTATTCCATTGTGTAGATGTACCAAAGCTTCTTTATCCAGTCATCGATTTTCGGGCACTCTGGTTGCTTCCAGATTCTGGCTATTGTGAATAATGCTGCTATGAACATAAAAGTAGGGATGGTGTTTCCGCTGCGTAGTTTCCCAGAGTAGATTCCCAGGAGTGGTATGGCTGGGTCAAATGGGAGTTCAATTTCTAGTCTTTGGAGAAAAGTCCATATTGTTTTCCAGAAAGGCTGTACCAGCCGGCATTCCCACCAGCAATGGATGAACACTCCATTTTTTAACGGCAAAATTGTAATTCTTCTCAAGTATATATCAACCACTCTCCAGGCTAGACCACATAAAGTCATAAAGCAAGCCTGAATAAATTTAAAAGACTGAAATTATACAATGTTCAACAACCACCATAAAGAGAAATTATAAAATAATTACAGGTAGAAATGTGTGAAACTCACAAACATAGAAATTAAACAATACACTCTGAAGCTACTGATGGGTTAAGAAGAAATATACTTGTGTATGAAAGGCACAGTCGCTGTGCAAAGACCTAGAAAGTACTTGCTTAGAATTTTACCACTAAGCAGATGTGTTTAAGATATACTTCTGCTTTGGTTTAATAGACAAGATACAAGAATAGCAATAAAAATGCTAGAATTAGTAAAATTAAAAAACTATCTATTAAATAAACTAGGTATAAAGAAAATGACATGTATAAATTTAGGATCACTTTAAGTCAAATATGGAAGGTTGATTATGCCTTTGCCATATACATTATTAATATAGAAATAATGGTACAGAAATGACAGAAGTTGAAAACCAAGGGGTGAGAAGAGAATGGGAAGGTACTAATTAGTCAAAAGTCAAGATACTCTTTACATATATGTATCAAGAAATAAAGATACCAGTATATTGTTAAAGTTATGAGGTCACTTGATCACTTGACATCCTGTTATTCATCGATTTGCTCGAGCGGGTGCCAGTAACATTTCCATTTGACCATTTGGCCAAAGTTATATAGGTGATAGATAAAAATTAATTGCAAACAAAAGTTATAACACTGAAATCTGAGAAAAAGAACAAAAAAGTTTAGGACAAAGAGTGTGGTGACAATTCTGAACACTCAGGTCCTGTGTGCCAATCTGTGGTGGTCAAAACTTATGGAACTAAATTTTCCAACTGCCCCCCATTACTCACTCAACTCCCCAAAAGAGGAAATCCTCTCCCTTAGTGACTCCCAGAGCCCATAAGTTAGGGAGGCACATTCATTCCAGTTGCCACTGAAGAGAAGGGGTTAGGGAACTGGGGACATTGGTGGTGGGAGATGGGCACTGGTGGAGGGACGGGTGCTGGAACACTGTATGACCAAAACCCAAATATGAACTTTTTAATTGTATATCTTTTTTATTTGTATATCTCATGGTGGTATAATAAAATACTTTAAAAAAAAAGAAAATCAACTAGAAGAGGTTTCCTCCTGCCTGAATTGGGTTGGGGGGTCATTTAAGAAGTTTCACCACAAGAGTGGGGAGAAAGAAATTTTGAGAAATGATGTATTAACTAGCCTTATTGTGATCATTTTCATCATACGTGAACAAAGCATCATGTTATACATCCAAAATTATAGAATGTATGTGCTAATTAAATTCCAACAGATTTGGGATTTTGCAGAAGCTCTCTGAGCATAGATATGCTCTGCCCCTCCCACTTAATGTCTTGTCCCTTTGGACTCACGGTTCATAGTGTGATCTTTGTAATCACTGTTAACCTAACCGGACTGGCCAACGCATATTCCACTAGCCTACACTTCCGAGTCTTTCATCGTATCTGGAGGCTGACACCCAGATATTATCCTGAGGATGATCTCACCCCGGCTTTAACAAGTGGCAATTGTAAAAGATTGTTAAGCATGAGGGAAGTAAGAACAAGGAAAAGTCAGAATATTACCAAATGTACACTTCTAGTCCACAAAGAATCATTCCATTACAAAATAAATCTGTAAGTATATTTAAAGAATTAATATATTTGGCAGATTTGAGGAAAAAACTTTTTAAAGATTTATATTTGCAAAAAAATAAAAAGATAAATGATCATCTTAACGCACCAGATACCTCAAGGTTCAATCTATTCTTCTTTGAGGTATCAAACACCTGGATATCAATTTTAAAAAGAGAAAAGACATAGACAAGACAATAAGAACAATCGAATTTATTTGGAAAACACTTGCTCAAGGAATTATTTAAAAATACCTATAAGACTTCAAATCCCCACTCCAACACCACCCCAAAAAAAAACACAAAGAGGAATTTATGTTTTCTGATAAATCCAGGCAATGTATGACAAAAAGAGATTTTCCTGACAGTCCAGAGCAAGTGAAATTTCACTTCTAAAGGTTATGTCATAAAATCATCAAAGACAATGTATTAAGCCCCCTCGGGAACAGAGTGCAGCAACATGGTGTGGACAGCGATGGCAGCGCTCACGTTCATCAATACACACAGGAACAGCTGAACCCTTGCTCACAGGAAAGAAACAGTGGAATGGAAACAATCTACACAGAAGTCATTTGCAAAAGAAGAAATAGTGGCAGGGAGAAAGGTCAGTTTTAGCAAAAAATGAAAACAAAATTAAAGAGACATAACCAGTAGTAGTTAGGGAATCTTACCAGTATTCTTACTCCAGTCCCTGAAATAATCATTCCTCTGAATTCTATCCTTGAGTGATATTTAGGCTACACATCTGTGATTCTCACTTTTTTTCTTTAAGAGTTGAGGCTAATACCCTGTCATAGCTTGTCTGACTGCAGCTGTAACAATGTTGAAATCTTCAAAGGCATAAATGGCAAGTATTTATCACTTAATTAATGTTAATATTTTAGGATGTTTATGACAACTTTCCAAATGACTGACAACATGCTGGGGGTACAGTAAAATCAAGATTTGGATTTCATGACATGGTGTGCTAGTGAGGGAGATCAGACTGAAATTAATCAAAATCCCAAACAAAGCTCTGTATAATGTAGCTAATTCAAAAAATACTGTCAGAGACAGAGAGACTGAGAGAGAAAGAGAGGAAACGGGGGTACCTGCTATTGAGGCAGCCTGGGGGTGGGCGGGGGGGGTGAGGTACATTGGTGGTTGGAAATGGGGCACTGGTGGAGGGATGGGTGCTGGAATACTGTATTACCAAGAACCAATTATGAACACCTTTGTAATTGTATGTCTCACGGTGGTATAATAAAAATTAAAAAAATAATAAAATAAAACTGTCCTAAGTGATTGAGAAGATATTTAATGTTTGAGAAACATTGGCATATAATGCAACATACAGCTTTGTAATAAAGATGAAATATTTTTTAAAAAAATACTGTCAAGATATAGAATGACTGCATTCATTAATAGGATATAAATAGATACCAGTGTTTTACTAAATATGGGAAATGGTAATGGCAGATTAAAACTCACCATTGAATATACACAAAGAGACTTAAATGATAAACTCTAAATATCTGCAGGGCTAGCCACAATGTGTAAAATAAGAGGGAGAGAGATGCAGAGACAGAGAGAGAGATAGAGAGAGAAAGAGAGGAAACTGGGGTACCTGCTATTAAGGCGGCCTGGGGGGGCAGGGGGGGAGGGGTACATTGGTGGTGGAAATGGGGCACTGGTGGAGGGGTGGGTGCTGGAATATTGTATTACCAAGAACCAATTATGAACACCTTTGTAATTGTATGTTTCACGGTGGTATAATAAAAAAATTTTAAAAAAAAGATGAAAAAAAAATACTGTCAAACAAGACTCCTGGTTATTGTATGACATAATATGGCAGCCGATAGGCAAAGAGACCCAACATTAGGATATGAGTGTGGCAGATTTTTTTTTTCCAAGAATGGTCACAACAATACCCCCCCATGCAAAGTGCTCTTCACCAGCAGGATCTTGTCACACCCCCATCAATGGGCAGAGTCTGATGTGTCTCCCTGAATCTATCCTGCCGTGATGACCCACTTGTGACCAACTGTATATTAGTTCAAGAATTCTATGACAGGGGCCGGAGCGATAGCCCAGCGGGTAGGACGTTTGCCTTGCACGCAGCTGGCCTGTGCCAGCCAGGGTTCGATCTCCGGCATCCGATATGGTCCCCCGAGCACTGCCAGGAGTAATTCCTGAGTGCAGAGCCAGGAGTAACCCCTGAGCATTGTGGGGTGTGACCCACAAAGCAAAAAAAAAAAATTCTATGACAAAGTCAGAAGAAGCCTTGAAGCTATTACCTAGTTCTCAAGTACCATTCACTCTTGGCTAAGCCATCTGCATATTAAAAGTCTGATTGTTCTGAGATCACCACATTTAAAAGGTCACAAACAGGTGCTCTTTTGGACAATCCCAGCTAAACCCAGCTTTCATTCATTCCAAAACCAATTCTGATATAAGGTTTTCTGTTACTTTATTTTCCATACCATCAGTAACTCTCCGATATCAGTGAAGTATCCCACATTTCCATGATATATCAAGAAAGCATCAGATGACACATACAAATCTTAGAAGATTTCTCCTGCTCCCACATCACAACTTCAGCTGTGAGACTTCATATCAGCCATCCACAGAACAGAGGGTTATGTTGGCCCCTTTTACATGTTTAACTGACTACAGCAACTCACAGAACTCAGGGAAATGTATGCTCAGTAGATCACCTGTTTACTGTAAAAGGATATAATTTAAGAACAGTCAGAACCTTTCATGGTGTCTGACTAGCCACTTTCCCAAATATATCCACATAGTCACCAATTTGGAAGTTATCCTTTTGGGTCATATGGAGATTTATCTAAATATCACAAGTGATTAATGATGATGCCAACCTCCAGCCATATCCCTCAACAAGAGATGGAGGAAGAGGAGGACTGAAAATTCCAACATTGTATTCACAGTGTTTGGTCCCCCTGGCAAACAGCCCCCATCCTTAGGCTATGTAGGTGCTTTCCAAAAAGTAATCTTCATTAGCATAATTAAAGACATTTTTATAACTTCCCTCATCACTTAAAACATTTCAATGCTTTTAAGAGCTCTGTGCCAAACATAGGACAAAGAAGTAACATTTTTTCTTACTGAAAATCTTAACACATCCATCATGCTAAGATGTTTGACATGAATAACCTTAGATTCTCCAGAATAGCCCATCCACAAACTTAGAACCACTGACTATGACTCAGAGAACAGAAGCATAATTCAGCCAACAGCCTGAATATTATATCCACAAAATAAAATCTGATAAAATGGTTACTATTATGTTTTTAGGGGCCACACACAATGGTACTTAGGGATAATACTTGAATATAAGTTTTACCATTCTTTGTGTTGCTAGAATTCTACCTGTGTTGTGTTGGGGCTAGAGTTGCATGCTAGGCAAGTACCTTAACCTTAGTACTATCCCTCTGACCCCAAAACAGTTATTTTTGAGGGACCTCTTAAGCAGTGAAAAGGGGCAGCTCTGGAGCTAGCCCAAACTCTACCTTAGCCAACCAGACCAGACTGTTTAATGCTCAGGTGTAATGACCTCAGTATTGTGTTGGGGCCATTAGGCTACACCTGCTGGTGATAATGTGGGAGCATGTTGTACAGGGATCAAGCTCAGGGTCTCCGCATATAAGATAGATGTTTTGCCTTCCAAGTTATCTCCTTGGTCCTAAAACTGCTGTGTAGACTTTCTACACAACAGTGAGTAACCAGAGTATGTAGGTAAATGTTACCATAAAATGGTGGAAAAAACCATTTGACCCATCTTCCTTCAACTAAAGCCTTGCCCCCTTACATAAAATCTGAGACTCCGCATGTATAGGTTGTTGCTATGTGGGCAGATTCACTCTCTATGACAATATTTATTTGAGTACCAAGTGACCCTAATACATCTAGGTACATTTTTTACATCATTCTTCATTTGACAGGAATGCTTAGAGTGCAGAGGATGCTAACAAATGTAAAGCTTCTACCCACAAAGGAAAAACCAGAAGTTAAAACTAGCTATTTCTGAAATTGTCATGGAACTGAGGTGTGAGATTATCTTGTTCTATATGAAACTTCAAAAATACCTTGACTGATTAAAGACAGCTGAAGACAGTTGTCGACTTATAGTTTCTGAATACTGATGGGTAACTTGAAATATATTTCTGAAAAAAATTGCTAAGCATAGATCCTAATCATATTAATCTAGTACGTGGGTTCCATAAGTCAGTGCCATGTACTCAGCAGGGGATAGAAGACTAAAAAAGAATTCTCCTGTACTGAAGAAAGTGAAGTCATCAACAACTCAAGAAGTTTATAAGGGGACAGTGTGATAGATAGTTCAAAGGGCTAGAACTCATGCTTTACGTGCAGGAGACCTAGAGCTGATACCTGGCATTGCATGACTACTCAAGCACTGACAGGGATGGTCTGTGAGTACCCAGCCAGGAAGAGATCCTGTGCAACACTGGTATAGGCTGGGGAAAGAAAAAGAAAACTAACAAATGATTTTAAGTGAATAAATCCCAATGATTATTACATCATTGCTTATAAAAAGCTGAATATGGAAAAATCAGAACTGGGTAAAGAAGATATGGCATATAAGAGAGACAGTGGTTACACATTCATCTTGCATGTGCTGACCTCAGTTGAATTCCTGGCATATATCATCCCCCAAGCAAGACCAGAAATGATCTCTGATCACAGAGTCCGATTCCTGATCAAGTAATGACTGATCAACACCCTCCCAAAGGAAGAAGATATTGTATACACAATGTATATATACACAATGGATTCACGTATTAGAAAAAAAAAGAGGTACTATTTTTAGTGAGATTAAAGAAATTCAAGAGAATTCTGTGAAGTAAGATAAAAGTCAGAAGGAAAAAGATCAATATTGGGATGTTTTAACCTACATGTGCACCATAAAGAAATAAAGTTGATGAGTGGGAAAAATGAAATAAAATAAATCAAGGGTCATTGACAACAAAATACAGGAGAAAAGAATGGGGGGCAGTAGAAATAATGGATAGAGTTTAAAGGCAAGTTGAGGTTGCTATTCTTTTATTTTGTAATTTTGAAATGTATACTTAAATAAGATCTCTTTATTTATTCCTCTTGAGAACAAATTTTCACCAATCTAGCAAAGCTTGTTTGCTCTTTATTTCCTTGGTTTACATTAAGATAATTTTAGGCTACATAGCAAAATGAAGCAAAGATTTTAAGAAGCAGCCAACAGACAGAACCGTTCTCGCTTGACCCTTCCAAGTGACATTCTTCTTTCTCTCTAAACCTGTTGACCTCAGAACTGGTGCCGTGGCACTATCTAATTCTGTGGTCACTACTTGCTGACTAGTGTCCCCAAGGCTGATCTAGGCTGGGTTGTTTGGGGGAAGGAAAAGATTCAACCTTATCTTAAATGTCCTTGTTGTTTCACATATTTAGTCTCTGTAAAAAGTGGACAGAATCTGCCTTATCGACCTCCTCATGGTCCCAAGGCTGTACAGCTATAAAAGCAAAACTGTGTTTCAAACAAGCTTTAGTGAGATCAAAGATAGGTCTGTCTGACCTTAGCACACATTCCATTCCCACAGTACTTGGACTTTCAAAACCTTTACCAAGAACTTAGAATCCAGGAAAGATGATTTAATAACTCTATAAAATTTTGGATTTAAATATTAACATTTTTTATTAAACTACTCAGCTCCAGCCTCCCATCAACCCCTGTCTCCTGTTAGCTTGGCAAGCCCACCATCTACCTCAACTCCCTCTCTCTGCAAGCCTTTTTTAATGGACCCTTAATTTGAAGTCATTGAAAAATGGCAGCCTTCATCCGTAGACTCATAATTTGCAGGAATTGGAAAATAGCCCTGTAATCAACACTGGGCCTTGTTGGATTACTAGCTTACTTGCTAGCCCTGGATTTTTGCATTGCTAATGAGGGACTGTTTATCTCCCCGACAAGCTTTTTGCATATATTTATGCTAAGGGATCTGTTCTTGTATAAACACAAAAAGATGGCCAGGCAGTACAGTGGTGAGTTATTTTAGCTCTAAATTATTTATCCTGGGTTTCTGTCATATTTTCCAACTAAAAGTCTCAGTACTATTTAGACTGATCTTAGTCCAATAGAGGTCCTCTACGAGAGACTGGATGATACAAGGAAGAGTCCTCCCTGGCTTAGACATACAACAATTTTTAAAATAAGCAAGTCCAACTCTCACCCAAAGTTTAGAACAAGGTCAGAATCAGCTTTGTTCTGACATAAGATAGGCTGTGAATGGCCTTGCAGCTGAAGCAGGAGTAGAGCACTCAAGACTTGTTGGAGACAGAACCCTGAGGGGCTGGAGATGATCAATCTGGCATCGACAGGCAAGGGGACCATAGTTTGGATCATCTGACGTGATCTCCCCATGAAAGATCACCCTATATATTTAATCTCAGGTATAGTTATATATCCCTGTTTCTCTTACTGTGTTTATACAAGAAAACTAGAAATATTATTGAAATGATTATTTACTAGTATAGGAAGTAGAGAAGCAGAGCTCTGCATTAGTATCTCAATCCATGTGAAGCAGAGGCAGCGCCCCCTGGGGTTTTAGCATGGATGCCAGTTTCTACATTTGGTTACTTCCTGCTCCCAGCCTCTGCATAGGATTTATCTTTCACAGTTGGGGGTTTGAGGAGACTGTAGGCTGGTGTGGTATGGCAGAGTGTGTGAGTGGGGAGTGGAGTTGGAAAAAAGTGTGTGAGAGTGTGTGGAGAAGTAAATCCTTGGATTTTCTAAACTGAGCTTGTGGTTCTTTGTTCATTGACTGGAGGGGCAGTCTTCTCCCTGACCATGACCAGGGAATCGATGGACCCTCATACTGCTGGGGACCCCACATAGCCTCAACAGGCCTTAAAAATCACAATCCAGAAACAGTCAAACAAACAAACAAATAAAAACACTGGGAGAGGAAGAGCAAGAAAGGAAAAGAGTTACACTCAGGCTGGTGCCTCAGAGAGCTTGAAGGGAGCAAACTATAAACATCATCCTCAGGGCACAGCAGCCGCAATAGGGAAGCTTCTCTATGGGGTGGTGTTGGAATCATGTACATGGAATACCATTATTCATAGAATTGTAAATTACAGAATCTCGATTTCAAAAAGAAGTGTACCAGATTTTCTATTTCAGATTTTCTTATATCCTTTGAGTCAGTCTTAGAAGTTTGGTTCTTCAAATTAATGACATGAAGTTGCTTATAGTTTCATATATGACTTTTTTGTGGTCTATGTATCTATATTATAATTATCCCTTTTCTGTTCTGACCATATTTATTAGATTTTTTTTATGAATCTAACAACGGATTTGCTAATCTTGTTTATTTAAGAAAAATGGCTCTTTGCTTCATAGACCTTTTGCCCCTTTTTATTTCTTTATCATTGTTCTTTGTCTAGTTATTAAAATCTGAAGCCAATTTTGAGGCTTTCTTATATGTTGATGAAATTTCTATGACTATGCACTTTCTTATATGCCGATGAAATTCCTATAACTATGCACTTTGGTCTTGGTGCAGGTTTTGCTGTGTCCCACATTTTCTGGTGCCAAATTTTCATATTTGTTTGTTTATGGTTAATATTTATTTGTATTTCTTCTTTGATCTTCTCTGACCCAATATTTGATCAGTATTACATTGTTTAGCATTCAAGTGTTTGAGCTTTTCTTATTTTCTACTTGTGATTTATTCACACTTTCATAGAACAATGACCTGAAAAGATAATTTCTATGATTTTTATCTTCATGACTTTTATGGACACTAGTTTTGTGACTAGCATGTTATATCTCCTGCAGAATATCCCATGTATGCTGGAGAAATTTTTTCTTCTTTAGAGTAGTGGAGAGCCCTTATACATGTCTATTAAACCCAGATTTTCCATTTATTCCTCTAAAGAAGGAATTTAAATAATTAAATAAGAATTCCTTTAAATTAGTAAGTAAAAGAAAGTTGGGTTTAGTTTTCTGATTTAGTTTTCTGATCTGATCAACCTGTGCCTTTGATGATAAATTCAGCCCAGTTCTTTTGCCGTTAATGAAATTATTGAAATAAATAAATTTATTTCCATTTATGGTAACAATTTTTATCATCTTTCCAATTTTTGCAAGTTTTTTAAGGCACTATAATTGTCAAAGTTATTCATATTTCAGTGTTTCAGCACCAATCCTTCCACCAGTGTCCACGGGTCCCCATCCTCAGCCTGGCCTGCCTCCCTTATAGACACATCTTAAAGTTTGATTATCATCGATTCTTTAGCCTTCTTTTATTTTCTAATCCTGTACTTAAATATCTGCCTTTTATGTCACTGTTGGGTCTTCTAGGTTTATTTGTTTTACGATTACCATAAAGTTTACCTTTGAAATTATGAACTTACATCCTCTTTGTAGTTCAGAGCAAATCAGCCTCATATTCATGATACTAAACCCTCATATCTACTCTTCTCCCATATTTTGATTTAATATTTTATTTATTTATTTATTTTTTAAAATTATACCACCATGAGATATACAATTACAAAGATGTTCACGATTGGGTTTCAGTCATACAGTATTTCAGCACCTGTACTCCACCAGTGCACATTTTCCACCACTAATCTCCCATATTTTAAGTTTGTTTTTTTTTTATTTTGCTAATTCCAAGCAGAGTTTCTTCACTTTTTATAGAATATGTTCCCTGGTAAGCAGTTCTGATAGCTATGCAATTATTTCGACCTTATTTTGCAAAACTTTTGTCGCTCCTTTGAATCTGAGTGAAAACAGAATAATATTTTTGGTTTTCTGTTTTAGTCAACCTATTAGATATGTTTCACCACTCCTCTGTGGCCTGCATTTCCCCTCTGGCTAGATCAGCTATCTTATGGAAAGTTTCAATGTTAGAATCAAAAATATAGAGCTCAGAGCTCACCAGAAACCATCAGAGGACTTCAGGGCACTTCCTGAGGTCCACCAGAGCCACACCCAGTGATGGCAGGTTGGCATGATGCCAACCTATGCCAGGGATATAATTTGGTCCTTGTGTATGCAATTCATATGCAAATGCCCCCTGTGGCATCACTCTGGACCTTGTAAAATGACTTTTGTGGCAAGATGATGTTTATTCTACACCTAGAAGTCCTAGGGAATTTCTTTTGGCACAGTGCTCAGAAAATACTTTTGGCAGTGCCAAAAACTGAATCATGGTCATCTGCATGCCAGGCAATTACCTTAGGCCCTAAAATTAGTTTTTTAATGGCAACAATCTAAAATCTATAGCTTAATTTCATTAATCTATTTCCTTTATTTGTTTGTTTGTTTGCTTGGCTTTGGCTGCACTTGGCAGTATTCATAGCTTTCTCCAAGCTCAGGGATTCTCCTCATGGGCTCAGGGAACCACATGGGGTGTCCAGAATGGATCCTTGTTCAACCTTGTGTAAGGCATGTGCCCCCACTCACTGTGCTATTTATCCAGTCCCTAATTTTGTATTTATTTCTAATCTCACAACCCAAGTATTCCAAATATTGCTATAATTTGGTAGTAATAATATCACTGTCTTTCCATTCATCATCGATTGGTCTCGAGTGGGCACCAGTCACACCTCCATATGTCCTGTCTCATGCTAGTAGAGCCCAAGGGCACCTGCTTGCTTCAGGAACATAAAGAGCCTCAAACCATTCCATCAGGTCATGGGAATGAGGTCTAAAATTGTTACTGGTATTTGGCATATCAAATACGACACAGATAGCTTGCCAGGCTCTGCCGTAGGGGTGTATTTTCTATAGAACTATTTATTGACTTTGTTAATGAAGATAAAAAATAGCAAAAAACAAAGGGTTTCATCCAAAAATCAGATAGTGATATCTGTGTTATTCCTGGAAGCATCCTACTGTTGACCTGCTGAGATATCATTTATACTGTGGTTTCTTTAACTGTCAGGAACTGGAGCCATGCAGTGCACCGCCTATAGAACTATGCCCCAACCTCTTTCTAGCACTTACCATTCTTTATTTGAAAAATACTTCCTGGGGCATAGAGATTAGACAGAGGTAAGGTGCTTGCCTTGCAAGAGGCTGACCCTGGTTTAATTCCCATCACTGCATGTGATCCTCAAAACACTGTCAGGAGTAACCCTTGAATGCAGAATCCAAAATAAACCTGAGCATGGTCAAGTGTGACTTCTAACCTAAAATATGATAAACTAAAAAATTACCTCAATTAAATATATCTCTTAGCATTAGTGATAGAAAACATGACATAGATCCACATTGACTGCCCGCTACTTAAAAGGTAACTAGAATTACCATTTCCATTCCCTACACTAACCTGTCACTTGCCTTTCATCTAAAAAAAGAAGATAATCAAATTTTAAAAGTCATTCCCCGAGCATCACATTAACATATTCCCATTTCACTAAGCTTTTGTAAATACCTTTAAAGATGTCCATAATAATTTTTCAAAAATGTTTCTGAAATAAAATGAATACGAACTTAACATCATTTTATGAATTATACTGTTTTGTAGATATAAAATTATTAAATTTAAATATGTGAATTTCAACATTAGAAATGGAAAATTAAAATGCAAAAAAAGATACCTGACACATGTATCTATTTTTGTGTGAGTGCTGTTTATACTCGGCCTCTCACTCATCCTGCATATTACTCTAACCAGAGTACAGTAGGTACATAAAATACAAACAAATAAAAATTAATTTTAAATTTTGAGTGACTATATATAGAGACAGGTACTAGGATATATGAGCATTTTTTAATGATATTGCTGAACATCTCATAATGTTACAACATAAATTTGAAAGGTGTTTTCTACCATACAGTTGTTTTTTAAACCAGCTGAAGAGCCCATTCATCATCTCCCTCTAGCTTGTATGTCACTAATTAAGAAATGCAGGCAATTCTCAGTCGCAGGGAGTAATTCACCTTTGAAACAAAAATATCTTGAAGCTTCCTTTTCAAACCTCTGAATCAGTAGCTTTCAGTTATATGCTGAGATCACAAGGTATGCTTTCAGGAATTACATATGTGCAACTAATAACTGTGTGAATAAGGATTTTTTTTTCAATATTAGGGACCCTAACAGAATGTAGATGTAAATGAAATGTTGAGACTAAACTAAGGCTGCAAATATTATTCCCCAAAGCTGATTTCAAAGGCTGTATTAATCTTAAAA